>JAULKQ010071967.1:0-18701 GCA_032356285.1 Smithsoniella earleae | reverse complement strand
TGGGCCCCTGGCAAGTGTGAACACACCTCAACTTTGTTGTTGTTGTGCAATGCCTGCAACTGAGTTTAAAGCAGGCTCTGGAGCGGACTGCGGGCTGTCAGGAAGCCCACACTGCTCGTATTGGGCAACGGAACTCACAATAGGCGTGTCTGTTGAACACCATTCTTTGACAGCTTCGGTGGTTTTACTGTGTGATGGTGTTGAGAGTTTGTTCCTTTGAAAGCGCACTCGAGCAGCCCTCCATCACACCTTCGGAGTCGACATGCACTTCCTGTGCAGTAACTTTGGACGTGGGGGCAACAGACCCTTTAGGTACTTGCAGTATAATCAAGTTCATAGATTGCAGCCGCGTGGCCACTTGCTAGCGCTGGCGCTCGCACTTTAGTTCAACTCAACTTCATGAAGCATATCTATCTATCTCTAGGTGAAGTGAAATTGGAGTCTGGCTCTCTTTGCAGTATGGAGATTTAACCACAAACCATTGAACACTTTACGGTGTTTTCTCTTCCTTCGTCATGGGATCAGAAGTTTGTATAATGTGGGATGTGATTGGACACCAAAGAAACATCCTTTGTTCCCAGTGGAGTGTTCGGTTTTCCATTTAACAACTGGTATTGGAAGAGTTGTTTCAAGCCTTAATTGGAACTATGGTAGAAATGCTGCGTTTGTTGTGTGCAATATTTCAGCCTGGGAGGGCGAGGTTGGGGAGTTGATTCAGAGCTTGTGTGGCACCACAATGTGATACAGCACACTAGAAGTTGAGGAAGCAAAGCGAGGGCACAGTGCAGCTTTGTCAACGGGATAGTAAGGGATTCTGATTTTATTTGTTTTGTACCGAAATAAGCACCTGACAGAGTGTTCTCAAGGCATCATAACACTCTGGTGCCAGGTAAGAGAACAGCTTGACTCGAATGGGTGCGTGGTTGTGTACAGAATGCAAATGAGAGACAGGTTTGTCTGTGGAAAGTTCTCTTTTGGGGTGGCCACTGAGAAGGGTTAATAAGCCACATGCTCAAGAGACATGCTTAAGCAGCGCTGACTTTACACGTGCTCAGCACTACGAAGGTGATTTCTATTTAGCCATGTAGTTGGTGGTTGCTGCCAAGTTGAGTTTTACAACATGATCCCTCAGTCTCAGTCACGTCCTACGTTGCAGTCAGTGTCATTTAATAGTGGCAATTAGGAGTTATCAGAGTATGAAAGGCATTGTTTCGACTGCAACAGAGGCTGCACAAGGCCTTGGAAACAGAGATCACGCTGGCAGGTTCATAATAACGAAGCGACTGCTGTTATCAGCGAGGACCAGGCACGCTTGACTTTCGGTTGCGCATAGACCATGTGAAGTTAAAGCTCATGTACACGAAAAGCATGCGGGAGAAGCATCCGGCACACAATAGAGAATAATTGAGCCCCCCCACACAGACACTACCATGCCCCCACTAGATGATAGAGCGTTATGATTGACTTTTCCCTTTTCAGTAACCCACTGGTGAACAAAACAGCTTGAAAATGGTGCAATGTTGGACAGGCTTTGATGAAGGTGTGGCTATGGTGAGGTGTACAGATGAGAAGGCATTGAGTGATTGATTACAAGGCACTGGTTGGTGTAGAGTTGGTTCACCTTGATTGTAGGCTAACTCTCCACCAGGGCTCCCCACAAGGGAAGGCCAGTTGTGTCACAACTGCTGTGGCCTTGTGGCCGTTACATGTGTGCCCAGCCTGATGCATTTCAACTGGCACAGCTGCACCCAGGTACAAGAGTATAATGCAACACTGCCTAGGACAAGACCTAGAATCATACCAAAATACCGAGAGCAGATGAATAATGTTTGCATGAGTGGCTTCTAGTTCCATGAGGATAGTTGGGCATTGGGGTACTGATTGTCAGCTGTCCGTGCTCCAGTGGCCTCTCATATTGTATCACTATATTCTATCAGTTGATGAGAAACAGGGCAGAGGGCTGTATTGGATATAGTATATCTTACTGAATAGATGATTCGCAAATTAGCGGATTGTGCTTGTGAGGAGGAATGCTGACAAGGCTTGTGCGCTTTGTGGAGATTAGTTGGTGGTTTGATTTGAGGCGATAAACTTGCCTTCCAGCGTTTCTTTGGTCTGTTAGCTGGAAAGATTGGCCACGTGTTTCAGTGTGGAGCTTGCTTTCCATCTTGTGATTTGCTGTGCGTGAAATTCTGGTTCAGTCAACTGCATGTTTGCTGGTGTGACGTTGAATTCGTTCTTGCTTGCTTTTGTAACTCAACAGTGTACAGGCAGGACCCCACATCATGTACATCGTGATAGCGATGCTTCGCAATAGCTTCGTTAAATTTGACTTATTTTTCGGCTCGTTTTACAGAGGTCTGACTGTGTCATGCAGTGCTATGTTGTGGCACTTGGCCAGCCCTCTCCAGGAGTACCCGGCTGCTGTTTCACGATGATGGGCTCTTTAAGCATTAGTTTATAAATATGTCAGTTTCAGATGATAGGTTGTTTGCTGTTTCTTTTTCTCAGATGTTGGTTTTGAGAACTGCCTCGCTTGATTCCAATAATGGAGGCTGTTTTTCTGTGCACTGAATCTGGGCTTTGCTGCAGGATCTTGTCATTTTTGTTGCAACTTCTCCTGTTGTAGCTCTGCTGGCGTACTGGCTCCTTTCACCCTTCAAGAGCTTCAAAACCGAGCCTGTGATCGGGGCGGGTGTTCTTTTATCGGGCGGCTCGATACTGTACGCTGCTTGTGAGCACATGCTTCCAGAGGTAATGGAGAAAAACTACACACTATTCAGACTCTTCCAGATCGTCCTTGGTGCAATGGTGCCCTGTGGTCTCAACTTTATCGACCTTGACCACGGCCAGCTGTCCTTGCATCAAGAATAAGAGCCCACGGATGGCGTGTTATTGAAAGCGGGATCGTGTTGAGTTGGTAAAAAGTACCTGTGCTGTTGCTACTTCAACGAAATGGCTTGCAGTTTATCGTATATAGTACAGGCTCTGTTGAGTTGCCTGTGTGGTTGGTTGGCGGACCACAATTGGTAATAGCGCACCTACTCTTCACGCATATTTGAGTGTGAAATTTTAGTATGCGGGTGCTTTAGTGTAAGTGGAATGAATGACTTGTGTCGCTGTTTGATGCACTGATTCAAGAGTGGCAAGCGATGGTGAAGATTACTTAAAGATGTAATGAATTATTGAATTGCATGGCATAGTTGAATTGTCCGAATTTCCAAACAGGTGTTAAGCTACCAGTCTGGCTGGTTCAGCGGGGAATTTCGCTGAGCACAGCCGGCAATGTCTCCAGCTTTCACAACATGCCTGTCACGAAAATTCAGGTACCGCTCCTTTATTTAAGTGAACAAATTTGAAGCTACATTGCGTTTATACGTTGTGCATCAATTTCGATAGAGATTCTCTGTTCTTCGGGACCTATCTTGGGGTAGGGCGTAAGCCTGAGATACACACGTCCCGTGTTCGCTGTTTGCAAAAGCTGTACTTGTAACAGTATCTCTAGTTTCTGGTCTTGTGCATCTCTAGCCTATTGCAGTAATCATGTTGACTTACAATGGACATCGATTTGCTACGGGAAGATTTCCTCGCAGCTATCCCCACGTGGTAGCTTGCATTCGCATCCACCGAAGTACATTGTTAGTGCACGTTTGGTCCATCAACTTCACCTACACTCGTTCATTCGCAATCACGTTTTGGTGTGGTTACTTGTCGCGCGTATCAGCGAACCATCTGTTGTGCAGCAGCAAACACAAATCCCTCGCTCTCCGGCGGCTCGATGGCGACAGCGCCATTCACGATACCATTTTGGTTCAATGTCAATTTTACGACCCCCTCAGAGCCTTATCAAATGGGGAACGTGCATGCCACACGCTCCATGAGGTAACAGCTCAAACCTGCAGCTGCAAGGGCATAAATCATAGTAGACCAGGGCAAGAAGCACAATATCCCAACCATTTATGTCTTTCTGGGCACTGTCATTCAAGTGCTGAAAGCGAAGGTAGCATACCGGACACTATCCACATAGAACCATTTCTTCTGACACCTTGCCTGAAATGCAGACTATCACAGACTGAAGAATAGCACTACCAGGAGCCCCGTCAAATAGCATTAGTGTCTGAGAGAGGCCTTGACAAGAAAGAGATTTAAATTGCTGAGTGAATCCAAACTGGGTTTCTAGCTCTATTGGGATGCAGATTGTGATGAAGATACCCGAAAGGTTCTACAATGCAGCTTCAGACATATTAATGGAGTAGCAGAAACTCTTGCTCTGCTATGCCCAATCACAACGATTTGCCTTGTACGTAGTACCGCGTGGACATGTTCATGCAGCTTAATTTACATACAACTGGTTCTTTTCTAGTACTTCAATAATGAACTGTATGGCCTCGTGTTTCCCAGTACTCACTTGTCATGCAAAGACAGTTCCCTGTAATATTTCGGCTACTTCTCTCAATGCAATCTGGAATGCCGATAACAGAAGCTCACCAAGGTTTCAGTACTAATAACTGCTGAGTGTAAACTTGATGTGGATCACTCCTCTTTGCCTCAGAGTAGAAACAATGGGTTAGGTGCAATTGAACTTGGGTGTTGCTCCTACTAGAGCTGCTCAGAAAGCTTCAGTTCATCAGTATTAGGAATTTGCTTAAACTTGGTTACAGAATTCTTTTCCTGTATTTGAATTCTTGATATTCTTACACAGTTCTAGCAAGTTGCCAGTGTTATGTGTTGTCTGAGCTGGTTCAAATAGGTAGTACAGCGTGACTTGGTGAGCCATACATCAGTAGTGATCAATGCGGAGGTGAATATTTCAAAAGATTAAGTTTGATTAGATTTGACTCACAATAGCAGCAAGTATGGTCAGCTTCAATATCTGGCTCTGAGTCAGTTCTGACTGTTCTGGA
Organism: Smithsoniella earleae; assembly: GCA_032356285.1. Classification (NCBI taxonomy): domain Eukaryota; kingdom Viridiplantae; phylum Chlorophyta; class Ulvophyceae; genus Smithsoniella; species Smithsoniella earleae. Next base: position 13,797 of record JAULKQ010071967.1, on the reverse strand, counting down.
ATGGTACTTAAGTCACTAGAATTGTTGTAGGTTAGAATGCACACATGTAAAACATGCTAACATTTGAATACAAACGCATTTCCATAGTTGGACTTGGGTGGTACAGAGGCTTTTCGGAAACAATACTCTTTGCTAGCTCTCGACAGGTATACTGACACTCGTACAATCACCGGTTTGCACCTTAAACTGGGGTAACAAGCTTTCCTCGGTGTTTTGTAAGCTAGAATAGGAAATTGAAGATACTGGAGTGAGCATGTCGTCTTCAGGGCAGATGAGTCTTGCTGATGCTGGTGTTCCGGCGCAAGCGCTATCTTCTGTCTTGTGTCGAATTTGAGAGGCTAGCACGCCAATGCACACCAAACAGGAGCCCATGACTTCGTTCCATGCAAATACCTCGTGCAGAACGATGACGCTCAGCACTCGGGCGTATACCACTTGTGAGAGGTTAATGGCCGCAGCTGATGACGGGGACAGTAGCTGGACGCCACGGCTGAGGAGCAATTGGCCAAAGAATGACATACACCCTACCTGGAGTAGTAGGATCCATTCGAACGGCGTCGGTAAAACTGTTCGAAAAGGAAAGTTGGCTATCATTGGGATAGACGCGGCCGAAGATGAGAGCATGTGAAAGTACAGCGTTATTGTGAGTGGGCGCTCACTGTTGCCCAGTGATTTGATGACTAAGAAAGCTCCAGCGGCACAGCAGGCGGAGCCGAGTGCTGCTAGCATGCCCGCGAAAGTAAGATTGCTATTAATGTCTGTCCCACCGCCAAAGATAAAGGTCGGTTTGGATATGAGCAATACCCCTCCTGCACACGGAACAGGCAGAATCGCGGAGAGATGATATTGCAATAGCATTCAAGCTTTTGAAAAACAGTAGTGAGGATGCAATGAGCATTTGCGAGGCGAACCTATACAACAAGTGCACGCCGTAACCATGCTCAGGCTGATCTTTTCGTATCCGAATGCGATTGACGCAAGCGCCGTTGTTACTGCGTTGCAAAAGAACAGGGTAACCGCATCACCAAGAGGAAGCAATTGTATGGAAAAATAGTACAGTGTCATTGCAAATGTTCCAAACACCCCTCGAGCTAATAGTTTGCCGTAGTTCTGCTTGCTCCCCATGAAGTGTTGGCCGTTAGACCACTGCATTGTAGTTGCTGTGAGCAGTGTCCCGATGAGAGCTAGTCCCGATCTGGTGGCCACTATCTGCACAATTTGATACTTTACAGCCTCCTTCTCGGTCCGAGGCAGGCTCCGAGAAATTTCTTCAAGCTGTACAAGGCCCAATGCACGCAAGGAGAGGTGGGTTGGAAAAGCGCGCCTGGAAAACCGAAATGCGCCCTTGCAGCAGTTTTATACAAAGACCTGCGTATGAGAATACGGCAGCTGTCAGAATCATGCAGATGGCTCCGCTTCCCCATATCCTCTTGACGACTCTGTCAAACGTTTGGTGAGCGCGCCCCATAGGTACTTGATGCCAGCCAAAATTTGCAAGAGAAACTAAAAGAAAAAGTTTGTACTGCGGCTCGAAGTTATCGCAGATTTGGGTTGTGTGCTAGTTGAACTGGGATGGATAAGTGTTACGAGCACTGGACACCATAATGTACACCAAGAGCCAAGCTGAGCAATATCGTAGAAATTGCAGGCAACAATAACAAACAAGAGATTTTTGACACTCGGAATATCGCTTCTCCTACTGCCTCCGTCTCTCAGAATGTTTTTGAGTCATGACGTTTGATGAGCAAGCGAGCACTGCGCGAGCAGCTCAAGGGTGGTATTGATGCCGAAGTCCAAAGCAGCAAGGCATTCCATCAGCTATACACCTAATTTTGCTCCTTCCCGAGTATTTCTGGAACAGAAGTCCGAGCCATGCTCTCTCAAGTAGCTCTTGCCGAAACGCCCGTGCCTTGAAATGTAACGTCAATAGATTTACAACCAGGAGATCGGAAAGCCCTCTACAAAACTTGCCACCTTAACGTTGGGATGAGCGACGGGGGACTTTGAACACTCTGTAATCAGACCACAATTTAAATTAACCAAAAACGATAAATGCATTCATGTTACAACATGTATTCATACTGCATGTAGCTGCATCAAATTTGAAACTGCACAAGATATCCTCTTCTCCCCGCCGCAATTTGGTTAGGGATTGGTTGCTAAGCCTGCGCATGCGCCGTATGTTGCAAGTGCATGTTGTTACACGTGACGTTCTCGGGCCTAGACGTGCAGATTGGCTGTGGGTCCAAGCAGGCGGTCATACTAACGGGTGCTCGCAACGCCCGATTTAATGCCCCTGGAGCATGGTGTCAGAAAGGCATGCCCAAGTAATATTGAGAGGCTTTTCTGAAAATTAAGAGTTTTGCTGCGAGCACCCAAGTGAAAGAAGCCAAGTACCAGGTACGTGTCTGGACATATGTGCTCGCCTGGCCAATACGGGTGAAAAACAAGTGATGCTACCCGTCGGAGAGAAATGCCAGGCTATCTCATGTTGTACATACAGCCAAAAGCACTATCCTTGTGGTCGATGTCATAAAAGTGACGAAGGCTACATCCCCAGCGAAGAAAGCTTGTTCTCTCACAAGAGACAATTTTGAGCACTGAAATTAGCATCAAAAGAAGAAATTCGTGCATTCAGAGAGCGAACCGCAAAGTCAAATTGCTCACTTCTGCTCGTATAACGCGGCCTTTTTGGGCTACCCAACACCTCCTTATATCTCCAGGCACAGCATATCCTTGTGAGCAGTAACGCAAGAATATCAGAGAGGAGCGCACGACAAAAATTGTGGATATATTTGTTCCACACATATTCTTGACTGACACGATTACTGGTGCGATTGTTGATAAACATACTGTTACATGATTGCACGGAGATTTCAAACTTCATGTATCAACTTTTCTTGCGTACGGCTGATGGAAGACATGACCCAGTCTCTCGAGATACATGACCAAGGAGTAGAACAACTCGAGATTTGAAAACAACGTTAGAATAGGCTAAATTCCACTTTAAGGCGATTGCAGTGTCCCTTCACATATCCACGCTTCTAGGTAATCCTCAGTAATTTGGGGATGGTCGCTCGCGTACTCTCGTCGCCCTTGCATCAACACTTCAATCTCGACGGAAATATTACATCGGGTATCACAACACATAATATCGTACATAACATTTATTAACGTGACGTAGTGGTCGCGATCAACAGATCTGAAAACAACGTGGATGATCCCTTGCCAAGAAGATTCTTAACTTCAGTCCTCCGTCAATACTTCCAAAAGAAAATACACCAATATTTGTTGATAATTTGGATCAAGACATGATGCTCTTACATATGTGTGAACGGTGACAAGCATCACACACTGTAAGTTACCCCAATGTATGAAGCAAGTTGGCAACAAAAACTATCAGCTAGCTGCAGCGGTTGCGGGCTTATGCATTGAGTCTACAATAGTATTAGCAACCTTGAACGTCCGCATGCTTAGGTTATTTGTACGCTCCATTATCATATCTAGAGGATCAACCGACTGAATCCCCATGACGATGATACCGGCTGAACCGTCTATACGAGCGTCCAGTCTTGCAGAGCGGATCAACTGTGCAATCCATACTTCCGTGTCCGCTCTGGTCATATTCACCTGCAAATTACAACCTTTACTCAACTCTTAGCGCCCACCTAGAGTATGATGACGCAGCCGCGACGGGATGCAACCTACCGACGCCAGCTGTAAATCTATCGACCGAGGGGCTATACATGGCTTATTTCTTTACCGCACTACACCAAAATTTTGGCGCAGTATTTTTTTTACAAGAGCGTTGACTACAATCAATGAAACTCAGGCATGTTTCAGAGCCAACTAGACCATTGGCCACGTTAAATGACAAATCCCAGGTGCTCATCTCACTTAGAATTGCTAGAAACTTATATACAGCCAACACGTGGTACAACAAACTTTAACTCTTGAAACTTCAACTGCATAGAAACTTCTCTGACAAAAGACTCATTGCAGTACATGCTGGCTGTATTCCCTTTTTATTATGACAATGCAACTGTAAGTCACTATTTGGTCAGTCAACTATTCGGTCACCAATTAGTTGTTCTTGAGGACACAAGTCACTCAAAAAAATCATGTCCAGAAGCATTGGATACAGGAAGTTCTGGCTAGTGCCACAATCCTGCAACAAATCCACAGAAAAAGTGTGCTTCAGAGTTCAGCTATATCTAACTCAACTGTGAGACAACTACGCATGTCTCCACCAGTAGAGGGGCATTGAGTGCTGCAGTTGCTGCGGTGCTGTTCGAAAATGTCAAATGTGGCTAAAACTGTTCTTTCCAGCATTTTGAACTCTGGGCCACTCAATGCCTAGATTATGCCATAAATTACAGCAAACCATACAAAAACTGCAACTCACCAGTGCAATTTAGATCTTAAGGGACACGTTAAAGACATAAAATAGGATGTGAGCCCATCCAGGCATGTCAACTTTCCGCCAATTCAAATCTACTAGCAGGATTATGCAACATGTCATTTTCGTGCTGGGTTAAACGATACACACTGAAGACCAGTAAATTTGCAAGTGCCCAAGCTTGTCCCTCAATAGCCGGGTTGTAAATTCTCGGCATAATGTGAATGAGCACAAGCTCTACGTGCTGGCTGAATACAAGCTGAATAAGTTCTATGACACCCCTCGCTCTCCCAAGTAAAGACAAAAATCAATGTTGATTTTGACCTGGAGTATCTAATTCCCGGTGTTGTGAACCACAATTTAATACAAAGGCTTACTTTACCCAAATTGGTGTGCTCGCAGTCGCACAATTCCAACCTACTTCGTGTTGTGCTGCAAATGGGGGGCCCTATCGTGTGGTTGCTGTAGAGAACCCATATCTCTGATAAACTGGCAAGTCTAATGCAGTCAAGCCTCGTTACAGAACAACTCACCACAGCAATGCTTCACAATACCGAGCAATGGTGCAAGACAAATACACATGTATTCTGGCTGAAAACACATGTACCTATGCTTCATTATAAAATTTATACTTAACCTCAATCTTCCACAGAAGTAAAACACAAATTAGAGTCCGAGTCAACATTGGGCTGCCTCAAGCCTCTGGGCACGTACGTGCAGAACCTAACTTAATCTATGCAACAACGAGTGTCACAGATTGCAAGTGAAATCAACTCTATGCGAGCTATCTGAATTCTAAGCGACCTCAAGCTCAGTAAAGGAGTTCATGCGCTTAGAAGAACCATGTCATCCAAAAGGACTTCCACGATACAAACAATACACTTTGAAAAATCGGATTATTCTACGATGTAAGGTCTGACAGTTAGTCTCTGGTATAAACGTTTTGAGTATGTTAGATGCTAGATAAATGATCTGATCATCATCAATGATCAGTGCATCAACTCCCGGGGTGAATGATTGTGAATGATACAGCTAGTTTCGTTAATTGACACTAGCTTGCAGTTCAGGATGTGAGATGCGTCTGGGTTTTGCGATATATATAATTTAGGCCAAGAAGAAACGGGAGTGCTGAGTGTGGGCTAACATAGTTGGGTGCCGATAGCAGAGCTGAGCCTACCTGTTCCGCTAGAGCGTCCAAATTGATGCGTTGATGTATCCTGCAGTAGACTTCGAAAATGGCCATCCGAGCTTTCTCGGTGAATGCGTCTTTGACTTCTGCCAGGAAGTAGTCGTTCGAGATCAGTGCTTGGCACGCTTGAAGCTGCGATTGGGCACGTGCAAAATCAAAGTCGACAAAAACTGCCTTGGCGAAATCAGTGATTGGATCCGAGTATTGGTATTCTTCGCTAGTGATGATACGCTTCACAGCGTTGCTTCGTGAGCGCCATTTATCTCTAGGATCATCCGTATCAGGCTTGCTGACAATAAGAGCCGCAACCACGTACCTATACTCCGCGGAATTGCTCTGAGATTAACAGAGAGTAATGAGTATAGTTTCTGTAGCTTTTAGTAACCATACCTCAGAAGATGGGGGGAGTTGACTTGCATTGCTACGGTGAACATATCATGAAGGAACAACTCTAGAAGCTGAGTGCAGCCGTCAGTTACATTCCAATAGATAAACAAGGACCAGTGCAGAAGCCATGTTCGCTGTTGAAGTTGTCGCAGTGGATCGCTGTACAAACTCATGTCAATTGCCTCTCTCAGCTTTCCCAAAGTCTCCGAAGCTGCTATATACTGCATAGATCACATACCCTGGATGAAAAGTGCGAAACTTTATGTTGATTATTGAACGGTACAACTCGTGGGTCATCACAGTTAAGCAAACTAAGCTGTTGCAAGGAGAAGCAGTACGTTGCAAGGAAGAATTTCAGACGCCAACTTCCCCCACATGGCTGACAAGACCTTTTTCTGGTCAAGGCTATATGTGCAGTATTGGTGTAGCAACTCAGCTGCAGCATCATAATTGCCACACTCGTAAATGCACTTCGCGTACTGGTAGAGCGTGTCCACCTGCTCAGGACCAATCCCGAAATTCTCCTGCAAGAGTTGCACGTCAGCGTGTCTTGTGAACCTAAGTAGCGTCCCATGCGAATAAGATCATAGATAGCCCGGATGAGAGCGGGTGTCTGAACGTGCAGTTCAGCCTTTCGCGAGCAAACAGCACCTGAAGATACTGGCTGTTGCTATTCCTATCTGTCCTGAGTCCTTGGACATTAGATTGATTTGAAAATACATCGATTATTGGCTTCACTTTCTCGTGAAGCTCCGCTATACGGTCCAGTACTTCGCCCTTCCGATTCTCTAGCTCCTCAGGCACGCTTTCAGACGTATGCAATTCAGCATACAACTCAATAGTGAACTCAACCATATTTGTGCCCTTCAGTAGATTAACCTGAGCCTCAAGGACATCCCTACGGTTGTATATCTCTCTTGTGCTGATAAACTCTAGCAGTGCAAAAACTAGCTGAGCGTCCAAATATTTGGACATGGTTGGGACTAAGTCATGATCCGCCATGGTTCAACAAACACGCAGTAAGAGTAGGCTTGTTTAACGAAATCACGCCGCCTGTAAACCACGCTTCACACGCTTGAACAAGTGCCACTTCCAGATCGCGTGCGCACAGTACTACGGGACGAATGAATTTGATTGGAAAAGATTGCGTTTGACGGCTTGCTTTTTACTTGCTCATGTTCACATTGCCACGACAAACAATTTTGTCGCGTTACATCGGACGTGACTTAGCGTGACAATGAGCCATGCACGACAAAAAATCGTGTAGGCAGGCATACACCCACTGGAGGAAAAGAATGGATACTATTTCTCTGCCTTGCGAAATATTTCATTCAACTGTGCTGCAGTGTGCCTATATTCATCTAGAAATTATTACCCCACTCCAGAAGGTCAGGTAGAGCAGTACTCACTCCCCGTAAATCAAGGCAAGCACAAGTAGTTGCAACCTTTCGCCCTACTCAGTCAACATGAGTAATAAAATGTTTGACATCATATTTAACCTGAAATTTCAGGCCAAGGATCTCAACAGAAACGCTGTCAAATGTGAGAAGAATGAGAAAATCGAGAAAGGCAAGGCATTCAAAGCTATGCAGAAAAATAACATGGAGGGGGCCCAGATTCACGCTTCAAATGCTATCAGACTCCGAAATGAGCAGCTTCAATTTCTGCGCATCGCATCGCAGTACGCATCGCCCGCTCGATGTACCTGGATAACACAGTTCTAAGGAACCTGTCAGTACTATCACCAGTTATTAGCTCGCAGAGTCAGTAAAGAGAATATAAAATATTTATTTGATTATTTTTGTTTGCTTTTCAATGTATCGGATCTTGCTTTGAAGTTTGTGCTAGAGCAAAGCTTTTTCGCCAATTCAGATTACCAAATACGAGCAAAACCGCTGTTTTCAAATCCCGCCGATGTCAAGCTTGACTTAAGTCCAGGTTAGAGGGCACAGTCAGTAAGCTCGAAGCACAAATGACGATGCTAGCGATGAACAAGAATATCGGGCAGCTAACCAAACAGCTGCAAAAGACGCTCAGCAACAACGAGCTGCTGAAGGCCTCAAAGGTCATGGAAGATTTCGACAAGGCACTGGAGAACTTGGAATTACAAGGCGATAACATGAGTAGCGTTATGAATCAGCAAACAGCACAAGCTACACCTCAAAACCAGGTGCAAGACCTTCTGAACGAGATTGCTGACAATCAAGGAATGCAATTACGCCAAGAGATGCCAGGGGCCCCAGCGCAGCTCGTACAAAAGCAAGAAGAGACTTCATTAGAGGCACGCATGCGTAGTCTACAGAGTTGAGAGTCATACATCTCAAACGCAGTAGTGATGAGTGCTACACCGGACTTTACATTTGATTTTTACGCATCCTGTACTTGTACAAAGTCTTGTGACTTACAAACATGTTTTTCTCAGAAACCTGAACAAATTGTATTCCTTGGTTTGTGATAGGTGTAACCTGTGATTGTTTCCCCATTGAAAACTAATTAGGGTGAAGAATGGTGTGTGAGGATACAGTAACTGTCCAGTTCAAGAGCAGAAGACAAGAATTATGCCTGCCTCTAGTGTGCATCAATTTGTAATGATTAATAACGCCGCTCATTCTGCATTGCTCGAGTTCAGTCCCCATCCCATGAAGTGCAAGTCCATCATTTCCTCTACACTATGCTGACTCATCATGGATGAAACAAATGGGGCACCAGACTTCCTTTCATGGCGTTTCGTACATGCACTACTGGTTTCTCCACTCTTGATTTCCTTGTCATTGTTTGCCAAATCCTGTGCATAACTACAGCCTGTGCCTGGAACAGCTTTCGCTTGTACTGGAGACAAAATTGAACTGAAACAAGAACTGTCCCGCCCAACCCCCAAGCTTGCTTGTGTCAATGCAGACGTCTCAGAAGGAGAGCTGTTCACCGAGGAATCCGATGCTTGCTTGCAGGCTTGAGGCGTTAAAGGCTCTTGCTGCTGTACAGTAGAGCAGTGCTCTCTGGTTGAACTTCTTCTCACTGTTTCCACACCTTCACACCAAAAGAAGCATGAACCTGTTCACAGCGTAAGATTAAATATTCAAAAAGAACTTGTTGAATCGCACTATAAGCAAAACACGCATTCTGTGATATTCTCAGAGAGTTACTCACCTGGATGACACAATACTGATGAATCGTTTAGCGCCTTGTGTGTACTTGCAGAAGTAAGCAGTGATGACTCACCCTCGCACAAATTGGAGTTCTCTATAAATCTCTCGCTAGTATTACGACCTTGCATAACCATGTCTGCTCTGCATGGAACAGAAGTTCTCCCTGCACTGCCTTTCACGCCCCATGTTCATAAGCTTCACGCGTACTATCAAAGTCTGAATACAAAAAAGAACGTACTGCACTGAAATATGGGTGGAGTTATCGAGCCAGATACCACGACTCAGCACCTTGGGGCCTCTGATACCACACGCTGTTTGATACCAGGCTGCGTGGAATGTCCTAAGGAGGAACGAGGCACCAACACCCCACATCGTACCTGCACCTTATCACCATCAAAGTCGATGCACAGAGAATAAAATGTTCGGTTGCAACCGCGCACGTAACCTGTCCTGACATTCGGATGCGAAATGTGAAAAAAGGAGCTTTACGTCTTTGAGAGGTGAGTCGTACAGGTCAAAGTTGTAACAGAAAAAAATCCTGTTACGGCTGCAATCGCGGCTGACGTGAGCAAGCTGGCTATGGCAAGGGTTGCAATAGCCATTCCGAACACAGCGAACAGGGCGCAGGCACAGGCAGATAGTAGTCCAGCTACTAGAACCACCATGCAGAAGAAAATACTCGCAGCACAAATCGTCGCGGATACAAACCCTGCTGTAGCCTGCAAGTCACTCTTCTGAACTGAAAAAAGTTCAATCACTCTGACGTAAGGAGGCCTGATCTCCACATATGTATGCCATGAGAAATTATTCACACGTATCAAGGCCACTAGTTGGTACTGGATACCATTTGGTAACATGTACACGGTTTATGACACCATTTGCTGCACATATGCAGTAACAACGACGATAGCGGGACAACAATAGACACAAAGAGCAAACCATTGCTTGCAGAGTAGACTCGGGCCATAAAATTTCTTTCGCATGGCCTGTCCAGAAGTCTAATGCATTCTTTGGGATTGCGCTGTCATTTATCTCGCGAAGAAAGGTTCGTATAGCTTGTCGTTTCTTCCCTGGAACCAGTTTGCGTACAACTCTCCGAAGATGTTGAATGAGTTTATACGCATTAAATCGCATTGTTACATACAAGCTGGGTTATTGAGGTGCCACCGAGATTCACATTGAAAACCAAGATAAGCTGCCCTTCAACATATCTACAAACAGCCTTACATTACAATCACATGTGTTTAGGATTATGATTTTACCCACTGATGGAAAAGGGGAATCAAGAACCGACATGTATGACGAAGACACAGGTGCTGGCGCTCGGGTGCAACATACATATAAGTGCATCCGTCAAGGGATGTGATGCAAAGAGATCTGTAAGCATCAGAAGAGAACATGTGCCCATACAACATGTGACATGGGAAACACACGTTTGCTCTGCATTGAACGTTGCAATTCCACGCCGACACATCGAGATTTGAAACCATCGGGCACAAACATCATCCACAGGAAAGATCTCGCGGGTGCCGTCGGTGACCACAAGCTAAAACGAAATAAAGCCGTGCTGTGCATCTGAAGAGCTAGTTACGCCAGGAGAGCTGTTTCGAATCGCCTGCTTTCGCTTGTTGTGGCCAGGTACACAAGGTGCTTCAAACACTCGAGACCAGTAAGGATTTAGGAAACAGTTGTCGGAGAAGTCCCACAAGGAGCATTAAGTCAATACGTGATCTCATTCGATACATCTCATAATGGGTATAGATGACAAACAATTTCGAGGCTTGCTTCCAATACACGACGAGGTAGAAAACATGGCATGTTCGTCAGCCAACCAGTTGGCGTGGATGAACGCATGTGCGTATTCATCACACTTTAAATAAGAACTGGTTCGGAGTGTACCTGAATTTTGTGTCCTTCATGAATTTGAGCAATATCGCGCCTTCCTCACTGGCAATGAGCTTACAAGAGTACAACACTAATCTCACTTTTTGAGCACTGTGGTGTGACATTCATTATGATAGGGTCAGCTCCCCATGCGTGGAGTTAGCTGCAGGTGTGAGTGCAAAAAAGACTGTTGCCGAGCACAAAAAGATGGAGGCCAGAACCAACATCTGCAAGCAACTTAAGGAGTGGGCTGACGAGAAAGTTTCCCAATATAGCAATGTACGTTAAAATATTCTACTTCCGGTGCCACAGTGATGTCGCGCCGTAGCATGCCAGTTAGCTGCTAGTCACGGAAGCAGGTGGATATTGAGGAGATGGAACTTGTAGACATAGAACAACTTGATACAGACGATGGAGGCCGAGTTATACCCCATTCAAAAAACTTAGCAAGTGATCTAAAGAAACAGTGGTATGCATCTATTGAAGTGGAGGTCGCGAAGCAAATGACTCAGCGTGAGATGGAAATGAGAGCGACAGCACAAGTACGATATCTCAATTTGTCCACAACATTTCACAATCCATGTGCCCGTAGTTTTAATGAATATTGAGCTCAACGGGTCTTTATTGCGGATTAGACACAGAAGTGCGAAATCCCAGTCAACATACAGGTGCTGACTAGGACACGGCACTCTAACGCTAAGTTCGACGATGTTTGCACAGTATTCAGATATTGCTAGATATTAGTGATACCTGAGAGTCCCTAGAGTCCCCAATCTTCACAACTTGAAAAGCTATCGTCGCAGCAGGCTTGCGAATACCCATGCCGCACTTCACTTGAGTACAAGCAACAGCTACACCTCAGTTCAGGAAATACAACTCGTCTATGAGGTGATCGTCGAGCAAACGTGAATTGCAGGTTGAATAGTAACGATACTGGGTAAATCAGCACTAGCATAACCCGTACTACATAAACCGCTGGACTTCGGTGATGTAATCAATGCGTAATCCTTTTCACGTACATAAATTCTCAAACATGATTAAAAGGACAGTGTTTGCTATAAACGTGCGGAATATGTACTGTGCTGCAATTCATTGGGTCAAAGGTGTATTACCCATTGCAACGACGAGCTCACTGCCAATCCTTGTCAGCGCCGTCCCTATATCAGTGTCTACAATCAACCGCTAGCGCCCAGTTGTGGGCATTAATTTATGCTAATTTTGTAATGAGATCCTTTGCTTGGATGGGTGAGGTAGTAGAATGATGCAGGCGGAAGTGGATCAGCTTGCAGATCTCCGGACCAACAACCGCGAGCTCAGGGATGAACTTAAAAACGCGATGGAAAGAATTCATACACTTGAAACAGATACAGTCAATCAGCAGATTAAGATGCGTGGAGGCGCGGCAAAGAGTAAGGTTGGTACTCGTCAGGATTCCAATCCAACGTTCCTTCCAGCCTCTCCATGGATGATGGCGCACAGGAAGCTCAACAGCAGGCCAAGCAAGAAGTGGAAGAGATACAAGCCGTACTGAGATTTACTGAGAAAGAGAAACAGAAAGCATTGGAACAGCACGCTGAGGTCGTCTCCAGTTATGAAACTCTGCGCGAGCAGTACCAGGAAGCGCAGAAAGCGATTGTAGAAAAAGCTGGCAGATTAGATGCAATGAAATTACAGTGCGTCTTTCGAAAAAGACCGATGACTCGAGCTATTCACTTTCCCTGTACATCGTCCCTAGCATCACATGGCGAGCAATTCCATTGGAGCGAGCGGAATTAGAAACGCTAGGTACGAGTTGAATTGAAGCGGTTGCAGATTACTAGAAGAAAGGGCGAACTTCCATGACCAGCTCGGAAGTTTGAACATGAAGCTTGAGGAGATCTCACGTGTAACTCCTCCTCACGAGTATGAGCAGTCTTCCCGATCCGAGGGCTGCTCTGAAACTGCTGAACAACAATTAGCATTGGTACAACGACAGTACGACAATGCTGTCCAATGCATACAAAAGAAAGAAGATGACTTGAGAGCATTACGGTACGAAACCCTAAAGTACCGCCAGTGACATTGCGATACACTTGACTATGGCAACACGCATATAGGTGGGAATCACAACTGTCAGAAGCTAACTCAAAAACAAAAGACGAAACGATTCAACGACAGCTTGCTGAACTGGTTCAACTTCGACGGGATTTGGACAGCGCGCGATCAAAATGCGAGGCTAAACAATCAGCATGGGAAGCCAAGGTTTCAGAGTTGCAAAGTTTGACACAGAAGCAAGCGCAAGCAATCGAGACTCTCTTGTACGATATACTACTTACATCACGCACTCGGTCGATGATGCACTAGTTCTTCAGTGAAAACGGAACCCATAACACAATATGTAACTGTAGAACGGCTTACCGAAAGCAAGAGGGCAGGGAGGCCAGTATAGAAGGGATTCAAGAGGAAAGCATGGACCGCAACACACACGACGAGAAAACTGGGATCAAAGAACTGGATTGTGTGATCGACCAAAGAGTCGAAGCAAGTCGCGTAGAAGTCGCGGACAACAACCAAGTTGCGAGAAGCAAAAGTGAATCAAAAATCACGTTTCGAAAAGCGGGTAAGGGTTCCACAAGAGCATGCATGACATACTCAGATCAGACGCGAGGAAGAATAGAAGCAGGAATACGTCGAAACGTCCTGCTGACAGAAATTCACTCGGCGAGCTTGCGCTCGCCTGTGGGGTACGTGAAATAGTTTTCAACCAGCAAAAGTCGTGTCTCGGTTAGACCTCACAAACGACGACATTTCCC
>JAULKQ010071956.1:2570-18701 GCA_032356285.1 Smithsoniella earleae | reverse complement strand
AGTACTAAACCGAGGCTTGATCACTCCACATACTTGTCTATCGGGATGTCGGTGTTGCCTCCAACTGCTTGATTTGTATTATGAATTTGAGTAGGCGGAACAAAGTGACGTCCCGATGAAAAAGGACAGAGCTAGGTTGTCGGGAAGAGAGCATCCAGATTAGATAGGTCCCGAAGCGCAAGTACTGCTGCGTGGCTTGATCCTTCCCTGTACTTGTCTATCGGGATGTCGGCTTCGCCTCCAACTGCTTAATTTGTATTAAGAATTTGAGTAGGCGGAATGTATTGACGTCCCGATTTCTATGGGGAGACGCTGGTATATCGGGAAGAGAGTATCCAGATTAGGTAGGTCCCGAAGCACAAGTACTGCTGCGTGGCTTGATCACTCCACGTGCTTGTCTATCGGGATGTCGGCGTTGCCTCCAACACTTGGAAGTGGGAAAAGGGAAGGCCCTGTCCTTACCCCTCTTTATGAAGTCGGAAAGCTATGGCGTAATATTCCGCTTTCCGCCTTCCGCTTTCGTCCTTCCGCTTTCGCCAAAAGGGAAAATAGGTGGATTTTGAGTAGGTGGAACGTAGTAACGTCCCGATTTCTATGGGGAGACGCTGGTATATCGGGAAGGGAGCATCCAGATTAGATAGATCCCGAAGTACAAGTACTGCTGTCTAGCTTGATACTCCCCTGTACTTGTCTATCGGGATGTCGGCGTTGCCTCCAAGACTTGGAAGTGGGAAATTGGAAGGCCCTGTCCTTACCCCTCTTTATGAAGTCGGAAAGCTATGGCGTAATATTCCGCTTTCCGCTTTCCGCTTTCGTCCTTCCGCTTTCGCCAAAAGGGAAAATAGGTGGATTTTGCGTAGGCGGAACGTAGTGACGTCCCGATTTCTATGGGGAGACCTTGGGATATCGGGAAGTGAGCATCCAGATTAGATAGGTCCCGAAGCACAAGTACTGCTGCGTGGCTTGATCCTCCCCTGTACTTGTCTATCGGGATTTCGGCTTCGCCTTCAACTGTTTATATCTGCCTGAATGGTCTGAGTAGGTGGAACGCAGTGACATCCCGATGAAAAAGGCTAGAGCGAGGTTATCGGGAAGAGAGCATCCAGATTAGATAGGTCCCGAAGCACAAGTACTGCTGTCTGGCTTGATCCTCCCCTGTACTTGTCTATCGAAATTTCGACTTCGCCTTCAACACTTGGAAGTGGGAAATTGGCAGGCCCTGTCCTTACCCCTCTTTACGAAGTCGGAAAGCTATGGCGTAATATCCCGCTTTCCGCTTTCGTCCTTCCGCTTTCGCCAAAAGGGAAAATAGGTGGATTTTGCGTAGGCGGAACGTAGTGACGTCCCGATTTCTATGGGGAGACATTGGGACATCGGGAAGAGTAGGTTCCCTGAAGGTACAAGAGTGATATTCTTTGATGTAAGTGTTCAGTAAAAGATATGATCGAAAGCATCTATTCAGCAGGGACTGGGTAGGTGCTTTTTTATTGGGGACAATAAGAAGTTTTTAAGAAAAATAAGATAAGCCTGACAATTTAGAGGCTTTCCTGCCATTACAGAGTGATAACAGTTACCAAGTAGGTTGTACACCGAGCGGTGGGTGGAGAAAGAACTCTACCGCCCCTGGTAGCTCATTTCTATGATGTTGGCTGCACCATTTACCCGGTGGAGCCCCTAAACTGTAATGTGCTATGAAAAAGCAAAAAGCTATGAAAACAAAGGCTTCCGAGAAGACTACCATGACTGAATTCAAGGAAGTGGAATTGGATGACAATCAGCTCGCTAATGTAAAGGGGGGAAATGGAGAGGAAGAGGAAGACACCGATAATGGCATCGTAGAAACGGTGATCATTGACATTTAGCGGTGAAGAGCTGCTGAAGGGTGGCTGGTGCCTACTGTGGTGATCGGCCACCCTAGTTTTTCAAGGAATTTAGTAGCCAATGGAGTAGAGCAGGTTGGAGCTGACGGATTTTTTGTGCGACTTTTTGGCGACTTTCTTTGTCCCTTTTTTCGTCACGATATAGGCGTGCTAGTAGGGAAGGGAGGCGGCTCTAACAAAGTTGCCGTAGGATTCCCGCAGCGGAGCGGTGAGCTTGGTGTTGCGATTAATGAACTTACGGAAAGCATCAAGATGGACCTGGAAGTAGCGATAGGTTGAGGGCCTTTCTTTGAGCTCTTCTAACAAGCATCTTACGGTCAGAGATCTGGCCCGTAGTTTGAAGATGATATCAGTAGTAGCTAATTGATAGAGTAGGGAGCGGGCCTCCTCATAGTCGTTAGCGTAGAAGCGCAGGTAGGCTCGGGCCAATTTCAGGCAGGCCGCTTGTAGGTCAGTAGGTAGGTATATTTGGTGCTGACTGACGAAATCTTCAAACCAAGCTTCTTTCTCTGATGAAGCTGCGACGATACTAATATTTAAGAAAATATTGGGCTTCATGAGTGCTTTTGAGCGGAATAGCTGATGTACAAAACCGAAATCGAATAGCTTGAACAAGGGGGAGAGGAATTCAGGTTGATCATTATTAAAGCGTAAGAAGGCTAGGTTGCTCAATTGAATGACTAGGATACCTAGGTCTAGGGGATTAATTTCGTCAATTAGACCTTCCAAACGTTGGAGGATCTCCAGTAGCTTCGGAACAGTCAAGGTTTCCTCCAAACAATCCGTAACCTGCAGATAAAGATCCAGCAAAGGGTAGCGATTCCCCTTGCTTTTCGCTACCTGTTTGATGGTATCGAGCCAGGCAGCTTCATCAGCTGCCATGGAGAAAGAAGGATTTACTATGAGGTTGATGTTATAGCGCAATTTTTCAATTAAAAACAAGATCTCTAGTGCTTCTATGGCACTAGTTTCGTGCTGGAAAGGCTTTGTAGATGGAGGCGTAAGTGGATGCCTATAGATATCGTGCTGTATTTGCCATAGGAGCAGAAAGTCCTCTTGATTGGAAGCTGTTTTTCTCTGAATGCTTGCCAGGGTCTTCTTGGCTTCCTTCTGAAAGGGCCTGTATAGATTGCGGTGACCCAAAGCCACTCTACGAAGCTCGGACATTCGTTGGGGCTGTTGACGTAGTAGCTGAAAAGCCATGAAGTCTAGAACGAACTGGTTGAGCTCGAAGCATAGCTTGTTGAGCTTAGCGTCATCCCTTCGGGTTTTGGGGTAAAGGGTGGTCCAGAGCTGGTCCCGATCAAAATTTCGGAAGCTCGGGTGCCATCGCTTGAGCACTTGGAATAGCTGGATGGGGGCAGATCTTTGATTGAAGTAGGGCGAATGTAGGAAGTGGTGAAGGTCGATGAGCTCAGAGGGATTGAGTTGTTGTAAGGTTTGTAGAAGATTTTTCAAATTTGGGATAAATTATATAACTGATTAATAGATAATTATATTAACCATTGGTTTAATTTGGTTTAAATATAGGGAATATGAATTAAAAATTGTCCAGGTTAGAGCAATCTTTAAGTGGAACAAGTGCTACCTTAGGGATTAAGATTGAAAACTACACATAGACGTAAGAAACGCATTTTTTGCATGTACTACCTTGATCAGTAATCAGCACTGAGCAAGGGCCATAAACTATTATATCTATGACAACTCTGAACCTTTTGAAGGTGAGTTTCGATATGCCTATCCGGCATGACGAGCTACTGGCCTTTAAAAAAGCCTTTCAAGCAGGCTTTTCTACCCAAACCCAAGCACGGAATCCCAAAAAACCAATGTATCCGATGCTCCAGTTTAAGACGAAGTATGAGGCAGACCAACTACGGCCAATGGTAATGGTGTTGGGAGATAAGATTGGAGCCGTGCGAGAACTTCTAACCCGAGAGTACCTAGAAGTTTATTTTGGGGATCAACGAGAGCAGTTAAAGGTGCATCACAGTAAATGGCTTCCCTTTGAATTGTGTACTAAGGAAGAGCTGCAGGAATACCAGCTATTTAAATACCATGCCTTTAATCAGGAGAATTACCGGATCTATCGAAGAATCAGGGAGGAAGAAGAACGTCAAGAATTTATCAGGAGCCTATTAGAAAAACACTTTGAAGCCTTTGTAAAAGGCATCGGTTGGACACCTGATCCACCTATTCAGATACAGGATCTGCGTATTAAACGACAACAACTTCGGCCCTATAGAACCTACCAAGCTCATTGCTTTGATCTGAGTTTCCGAACAAATTTGTGGGTGCCAGAGCATATTGGCTTAGGAAAGGGAGTCGGCTTAGGATTTGGGGTGTTACGGTTGCCGAAGAAGCAATAGGCCCCTGCCCGAACGGGCCTTAAAAACGCGCTGTAACCAGCAAGGGGAACGGGATCCAATACGGTCATATAACCGAAGCAGATAGGCCATCTAAACTGATCTATCCCTAATGAAGTATTGCCCTTTTGAACCCTCATTTGCCCAGATGAATAGTACATGCGCTCGGGATTAGGGTACTCGGGTTTGGGGCCCTAGTCCTTTTCTTTGGGGCAATGGATCGGCAAATAGTGGCTTTCACGGGGGAAACCCTCAAAAGCCTGGCTAGGATTTTGCATATTTAGGCAAATAGAAAATCCATGGCTAAAGTGCTTGTCAGTCTAGTCAGCCAACAACGTGTTCCCAATGTGCTAGCGATTATGGATCCCTACTTCGGAGATGTCGATCGCTATCTGTTTGTATCTACACCTGATATGGAAGAGCTAGGTGTGGTAGAACACATACAATTGGCTACCGCCCTATCAGAAGAACGCTGCCAGCGGATATTGGTAGAGCCGCACGATTGGCAGCAGATATTAGAACAATTGGAGGCTGCTGCTCTGGATCAGGCAGATGAATATCACCTCAACCTGACGGGAGGAACCAAGATCATGGCACTTGCCATCTTCTCATTTTTTCAGCAGACTTCCATAGCAGCACACTATTACTATCTACCCATCAGTAACAATGTGATCTATAAAATTGGACATGGGCAGGAAAACCAGGCCATTCCAGTAACGTACGAGATTGGAGTAATGGCCTATCTGAAGAGTTATGGACTGGCGGTGGCAGCGGCAAACTTTTCTGCACCGCTGAAGCCAAGAGCCGTGACTACCCAGATTTTACACTACCATAGTAAGCGAAAGGAGAGTGGGATGCGTACCAACTTCTGGGAGGGAATCAAGCCCGTCAAGCCACTGAGAGGGAAGGGGAAGTCTTACAAAATCGATCAGCATCCTCCTCTGCGACAGGTAATCCAGGAACTGAAGATGCCCTTGCTAGATGAGCAGATATTGCTGCCCGAAGAAATACAGTATTTCGATGGAGGATGGTTTGAAGAGTGGGTGTTTCAGACGGTGAAACAGGAGTTGGAATTACCAGATAGAATGATTGCCCGAAATCTGGATATTTACTGGTTGGGAGAAGCAGCAGCATACGGCAATAATGAGTTAGACGTAGTCTTTATGTACAAAAATACAATTCACATCATAGAGTGTAAATCTGGGTTAGGGAATAAAAAGATGGTGAAAGAGCAATTCACCAGGGCAGGAAATCAGTTGGCGGTATTTAGTCAGAAGATGGGCTTGCGGGTTGAAGTGGCGTTTGTGACTTTATCCCGGCATCTAAGAGATGAGAAATTGGGCGATTTAGACAGCCAGTATAAGGCCCGGGCGGATGTCTTATCCATCCAAGTGTTGGATGGACAAGACATTGAGGAGAAGTTACACGAATATCTAGATGGCCTGCGAAAAAAATAAACCTTACGCTAACTTCCGAGCTTCACGTAGTAGCCTGGAAAAGTGGTTGCGCAAGAGGGTGTAGGAAATCTGGACTTCCTCTGCGATATCCTTATAGTCCCAACCCTGCGTGCGAAGATCTAACATTTTTCGCTGCTTAGCGGGTAGTTGCCGGTACCACCGAAGCAATTTTTTCTGCTGCAAGTGACTAAATAATTCGCCTGCATTTTTCAGGGGAGATTCGTGTGAGAGGTGCGCCTGTTCCGGTATTTCGTTGGTCAAGATCGCCAAGCCCTTCTGTTTTTTGCGGGCATTGAAATAGGTACGTTTGATAATCTCCAACGCATAAGCATCGATATTACGAGCTTGAAAGTGAGGAGAACGGATTTTTTTCAGGAAGGTAAGAAAAGCAACAGAAAAACAATCCTCCAACCAATCCGGTGGATCAGCGGGAAAGATACGATGAATCATCGTCACAGCCTTGGAATGAATACGGCTGTAATAGGAGTCGAGACATACAGGGTTCTTGGTGCGTAATCCTTCCAGAACCTGCTGGGAACGAAAGCTGACATTAGTGCTCATACTGTGAAATTTGTAACTGAGATGGTGAATGCCGGCGCATCTGGCCGGACTTTAGGTGGATTCAGCTACGGTGTCCACGTATGAGCAAAATTGAGGCGACAAAATCGGAGGATGGTAGATCCTTGAAAACTTAGATTCTTGCCGTCTTCTACTCTATTATGTCAGGTAGGAATGGAAATGTCACAAAAAGCCATAGTTTTTTTCGAGAAACTATTTTACAAGCAACAAATCCCATTCAAAAAAGAACGATCCTTTGGTCGTTGCTTTAATAAACGAACTGATTTATCAATTTGTTGGGTTAGGCGTGACAATTTTTCATTTTTCACGCCATTAGTTAGTGGAAGGGAATAAATATGCGGATAATAGGGAAAAGAGTTTGCTTATTAATTCAATATGTTTTACATTAGCTGTATAGCCAAAGATTTGGCTAATCCGACCTTATGTTTTCTTTCCATTTTTGTGGTAATGAGCAGTTAGGAACTTTAAGGCCTTTATAGAAAAGGGTTTAGAGGAGTCTTGCTTTCTGTACGGGTTTATGAGTCGATTGGTTCTAAACTATCTGCCATGGTTGTTAAGTTAATTCTTTTTTGATAGTTCTCTAGCAAAACTGTAATCTATGATTCAGAAGGTCAATACATTGTCGGTAATATTCAATGAGCCCATAAAAGTGCGAGAATTAGAGTGTTTTCGCGGTGCGATTATCGAAAAAGTTGGATTTGATCGTGAATGGTACCACAATCATAACAATGACTCTACGGGGCAAGGAGGGTATCATTATCGATACCCCTTGGTACAATATAAGTTGAGTTGGCAAAGACCCAAAATTGTTTTTGTCAATGAAGCAGTAGAGGAGGCTAGATATTTTTTTGGGCAACAAAGTTGGAATCTCACGATGGCAGGAAGGGAGTATCCGGCCAAGATTGATCAACTCAAAGCCTTCCAATACGACTTCGGTTTATTGGAAGACTTTCGAAAATATCGAGTTCGGAGGTGGTTAGCCTTAAACTCCAAGAACTTTGACGTATATCAAGGTCTTCAGACCTTAAAGGAGAAAATTGATCTGTTAGAGACAGTGCTTGCAGGCAATATACTGAGCATGGCCACAGGCTTTGGCTACAGATTTCCGCGGCGATTTCAGGTTGATATCACTGATTTTCACAGTAGTAGACCAGTGTCGTACAAGGGAGTAGGTTTACGAACTTTCGATGTATCCTTTCGAGCCAATGTCAGCTTGCCATTGGGCTTGTCAATGGGGAAAGGGAGTAGCATGGGTTTTGGGCATCTAACCACTGCTCTGCCTCCGAAAGAAAGACAAGCCAAAGAAAATTGATCACAGCTAACGATAATGAGCATGATGAATGACAAGGAAGTCCGGGCCCTTTACCGGGAGGCACTATTAGATGGATGGGTGATTGATAATAGTACTGGAAAGGAGATTATCGAGCAGGCGAAAGCACTTCTAGGTTTTCAGTCACCTGGTGCCAGTTATGCCCCTTTGAAGGCTTTAACCGGTAGGCTATGGGCACAAAAAGAAAATAAATATTTTAAGCCAGGTCGGTTGAATTGGAGGAAATCAGAATTTTTTCCTGATGAGGAATTTTTAGGGTCTGAGGTAGATGTCGAATCTTTTCGGGGTGAAATCGAATCCATCAACCAGCACTTTGCCGCAGAACTCACCTCCAATGCTAGCCTGTACAGTCTGTACCATGTGGTACAGGCATGGGGTAGTAGAATGATTTTAGCAGGGCAGTCGGATGATTGTATCAGTCTGTTTGATAGAAACAGGCTCTTGGCAGCCACCACGCTTTGTCTTGCCAAACAGGAAAAAAGTGAATTCATCCTATTAAAAGGGGGAGTATCCGGAATACAACGTTTCATCTATGACAATATCAAGGCAGAGCAGATAGGAGAAGCTAAACGGGTGGCAAAGCGATTACGAGGCCGCTCTTTCTTTATTTCGCATTTATGCCAAGTCATAGCTGAGTACATTGTTCAACGTTTTGGTTTACAACAGGCAAACATCTTGTTTGTCGGTGGAGGACATTTCAACTTATTGTTGCCTGCTATAGACGAAGTGAAAGATGGTATCGAAGAGATTACTAGGGAGCTAAATACGGGATTGCTGGATAATTTAGGTATCCAGCTGTCGGTCAATATGGCACAAGAACAGGTAACTGATCTAAAGAAAATGTCTGAACCTTTCAGAAAGCTATCTGAAGCTTTTGAAAAGGCAAAGCAACAGCGTTACCATGGGCAATTAGAAGAAGTAATGACTAATGGGAATCTCCATAGAAATTCACCACGAGAGTTAGAAGATATTGGCGGATTTGTTCCTTACGCCAAGTACATGATAGAGGTTAAGGGAGAAGTAACGGAATTAGCCGATTGGGAAAAGATTCGGGAGCCCGATCTTAAGTGTCTGCGATTCCTGAATAAGATTTACTACCTAGCCACGACTGAATTTCATATCGAGAGTCAATATCTACAAGATTTTCTCGGCCT
The DNA here is from genome assembly GCA_032356285.1 of Smithsoniella earleae. Taxonomy (NCBI): domain Eukaryota; kingdom Viridiplantae; phylum Chlorophyta; class Ulvophyceae; genus Smithsoniella; species Smithsoniella earleae. The sequence goes on along the minus strand of JAULKQ010071956.1, from coordinate 9,938 downwards.
GTTGTCCGATGAGCGTTTTGAAGTTAACATCGTATTTCTCAATAGAGCTCACAAGCCGCTGAAGGCAGAAACTTGGGCTGGTAAGTATGGAGTTGGCTTTACCTATATTGGAAAATATGCTCCTTCTAGACCTACAGGCATTGAGGAGCATCCAGAACTATTGCTATTTGATGAAATAGCAGGGATGTATGAAGGGGATAAGGATGATGGACGGTATCAGCAGTTGGCCGTAATGCGACTTGATGTCGATGACTTAGGAACTCTTTTCGGGTATGGATTGGGAGAAAATCCAAGCCTAGCCCGGATTGCATGTTTAAGCCGTGAAATGCATTTGTTTTTTGGAGGTTACTTCAATCAACTAGCAGAACAACATCATATATACGTCACCTATTCTGGAGGCGATGATGCCTTTGTAGTGGGATCATGGTATAACATGATCTTATTTGCGGAAGCTTTGCAAGAGGATTTTCGACGTTTCGTCAGTCAAAACCCCAATATCACCTTCAGCGCTGGCGTTTTTCTCTGTCACCCACACTACCCCGTATCTAGATTCGCAAAAGATGGCGAAATGCAAGAAGCAGCAGCTAAGGGGTACCTGCCAAAAGATTCTAAAGGTAAGCCCATTTACAGAGAAGCTAAAAATGCCATTTGCCTATTTAATAGGACGATGAGTTGGGAGCGTTTTCAGCACTTAATGAAGTATGCACGGGATCTGGCATCGATTACTGAAACGGAGCGTCAATCGACTCAAGTTAATGGCTACCAGGAAACCAAACTGCGTCGGTCTATGTTGCAACGATTCTTGGCCCTTATCCAGTCCTCTAGGAAAGATACCGATGACTTTACTTTCTATCATAACATTGGAAGAATGCATGGATTATTGGCTAGGCATGGTTATGGCAACAAAGCCTTACAAGAAGGCCGGAAAGAAACCGCCGGAAAACTGATAGAACAATTGCTTAGAGAGATGAATCAATCTCAACAAGCCTTTTACGATTACAGCGTTCCGATTCAATACGTGCTGTACTCCACCAGAAAGATGCAAAATTCATAAATATGGCTAATCCAAAAGTAGATATTGATCGCCTAGACATGATTAAGGCAGAAACGATCAACCAATTGGCACAAGAATATGCCGATAAGTTTGTCAATAAAGATCGCCTCAAAACTCATCAACTGAGAAATGTATTTTCTTCTATCGAAAAAATGAGGACGCATTACAAGACCACCTTGAGATTGAAAGGTAAACCCGACATAGAATCGTCTGTGATAGAGGCGAGGATGGCGGATCTAGGCAGGGAACTGATCATGATTAAGCCAAAGATTGCTTATGCGGCGGGAAGACAGCGGAGTGTTCGATATAATTTCTTTCCATTTGTAGATGCAGCAATTGAAGCCGTCCGACGATCAGAAGATGCAGATAAAGCCTATTCGAATTTCTTTGCCTTGCTAGAAAGCGTAGTAGGATATCATAAATTTTACGAAACAGCCTAACTTATAAGTCATGGATAAAGAGAAGATTATTCCAAAATTTGAAGCCAATCTCATCATCAGAGGCAAAATTAAATGTGAGACAGGCTTACATATCGGGGGAAGTAAAGAAAAAATGGAGATCGGAGGAGTTGATAGCATAGTGGTTCGAAGTCCTAGAACCGAGTATCCATACATTCCCGGTAGCTCCATTAAAGGGAAGATGCGCCACTTGACTGAATATGCTACGGGAGCTGTCGCGGAATATCTCGAAAAATTAGGAGATGTATCCAAAGCAGACAAAATTGTGCGCGTATTTGGCATTGGGGCCAATGAACGGGAAGGGGAAAAGAACCCGCTCAAGTATACAGGCTTAACAAGGCTTGCTGTTAGAGACGCATTCCCTGATGCAGATACGGTAGCGATGTGGGAAACTTTGTCTTCGGATGCCAACTTCACCGAATATAAAGCAGAGAACACAATTGATCGCCTCACTTCTGCTGCCAATCCAAGATTTATTGAACGTGTGGTGGAGGGCTCACAATTTGACTTTGAGATGATCTATACTTTGCTTCCGATGCAAGAAGACGAAGATATCGCTGCCAAAGCAGCGAAGGATATTGAAATCATTTTAATGGGGCTTCGCCTACTGGAGAGTTCTGCCTTGGGAAAATCCGGTAGCAGAGGATATGGAAAAATTAGCTTTACCCTGGCTCCACCGATATGGCTCAGTGCGAAGGACTATCAAGAAGGTTCAGACAAGTGGAAGGAAAGTAAGCAAGTACCAGCCGAATATGAGCCGCTAGAAGCCTATACTACAAGTGACTTCAAATACAAGCAAAATGGGGCAGGATAAAATATATATCGTTTATCTCAAATCCATTGGGGCAGGAGCGTTCAAAACACCACTTCGTTCTGATACGATCTGGGGCGCACTTTGCTGGGCTATTAGAATGGTATATGGAAATGAGCAATTAGAACAAATACTAAAGGCTTACGAGGATGACTCCGGAGCGGCGTTTTACCTTTCTTCTGCTTTTCCCTTTAAGGAAGATGAAGGCGGTGCCAAGGTATGCTATTTCCCACGACCAATTTTGCCGTATGAAGAAGAAAAACGACTAAATACCAAAAACCTACTACCGCATGAGATAAAAGCTAAAAATCTAAAATTCAAGCAAAAGAAGAAAATCAAGAAACAATTCTTGAACCAAGGATTATTTGAGCAAGTGCTTCTAGGTCATAAATTGAGGTTAGCCCCCACAGAAGCACCAACGGTACAGAGCCGTGCGATGACGCATAATACGATTGATAGAATAACAGGAACTACACTAGAACTTAATGGAAGTGGCCAGCTTTATCATACCCAAGAGTATTTTGTTACGGAGAAACACGATGCTAAAGCAGGTGAGGCTAGGCCCGAACGACATCAAGGAAGTGGCTTTTTCTTTTTACTGAAAACAGCAGATAAGACCTTACGGGTTTTAGAGGGGGCATTGCGATTTTTGAGTCATTATGGTATCGGGGGAGACCGCAGTATCGGGAAAGGAAGATTTGACATTAGTGCTCCGGAAGTCTTTGAAATAAGGCAAGCACCCGACGCAAATGCATTGCTAAACCTTTCTCTATATAGTCCCAAAATACAAGAGGTAGGTGTGCTAGAGGCAAGCCCAGATCAAGGACTGTTTAACTATCAGTTGGAGGATCGTTGGGGACGAACGCAGTGGCAGCGAAAGGATGTTAGGCATGCCTCTTCCTATCTTTTCTTCAAGGAAGGGTCTGTGTTTCCTAAAGACTCCCAATTGACTTTCCCTCTTGGTCATAACCCGATTGTGGGACGACATCAAGTTGGAGATTTTGACATTCGTCGATATGGTTATGCGTTCACTCTAGACATTAAAATTCCAATTTCTTAGACCGATCTCAAGGACACACAGTAAGTGATAGCAAAAGCGATCAAGAGGCAGTCTTTCACTTCGCTTTTAACTATTTCTAAGCATGAGATTTGTCTAGGAGCCAAATTCTAAAGGCATGAAGTTACGACTTAGGACCCTGTCGCCCATTCACATCGGTACCGGAGAGCAACTGGCCCCGATGGAGTATGTAGTATATAACAAGCATTTCTACAGGATTACAGAAAAAGATTTTAGAGATATGGTGGATACGCTCTTGCCAGGGGATGAAGGACTTTTGGAGTTATCCCAGTGGATTAGCGAAGAAACTATGATGCTGGCGGAGACTAGAGACAATCGCGAATTGTCTAGACGAAATGGCAATATGAATCCCTTCCAATTTTTCCTTGCTCAAAATAAACAGCGAGAGTTTGGTCAATTACTAAAATCTCGTCCCAGTGCTGAAGTCGTTTTTGATCGTCAGACTGCAAACCGTAGTAGAGGACAAGAAAATGTCAGTTTAGGCCAGGTTCGCTCTATGATTAAGAATGCTCATGGTCAACCCATTTTACCCGGCTCATCCGTAAAGGGATCGCTTCGAACGGCCGTCTTTTATCATTACTTGACGAACCACGGGATAAAGGAAGAAATCATTAGCTTGATCAGGGACCAAAAAGACAAACGAAAACGCAAGGAGCGCTTCGATCAGCCATTGGTACAAAAGGCTTTCTATTGTGGTACTAAAGATATGCAGCGGAATCGATTCAATGGCAGGGATGAAAAGATGGATTTGTTCAAGCTAGTTCGGATTAGTGATGGGGAAGTAACAAGCGACACTCACACGGAGTTAGCCAAGATCAACATCTACCTGGTAGAATTGCAGAGACCCCGCTACAACGGGGACAGAGATCGGGAAACCATAGCAACCCAGCAACCGCAGGCATCCTATTGCGAAATTATCCCCTTGGGACAACAAGTAGAAACCGAAATTGACTTTGATATCGATTTTCTTTTGCAAGTAAAACCCTTCTTAAAGAAGAACGGAATCGAAGCGGGAAAAGACCTTCAATGGATTGGGTTGGAGAAGAAGATTTGGGAGTTATTTGGACTGGATGTTCAAACCTTGACGAAGGAGAATAAGGAAGAAAAACGGCAGGAAGTGCTTGCTCATCTCCTAAAGACTTGGCGAATATTCTCAACACGACAATTGCAACATCAAGATGGATGGATGCAGCATTTTAGGGACCATGATCGACAAGGACTTTCCCAACGTATTGATAAAGGATACGAGCCAATTTTAGACCAGGAAGGAAGTACACTATTGCATTTGGGCTATGGGACAGGCTTTACGGGGACGACGGCATTGTTGTATTTCTTAGAAGATGAACAACAGAAGGAATTATACCGGCAAGTACTTGAAAATTTTAAGATTGGGAATAAACCCGGAAACCGTGGCAAGTACCACTTAAATATCGACCGTTTTCCTAAGTCTAGAAGATTGGTAGATGATCGGGATCATACCATTCGTCCCCTAGGTTGGTTACAATGGGTCGATGATCCAGATAAAGTCACTAGATCCAAAAAAGTAGCAGGACAAACGGAAAAGGAATCACTAGAAACAAAAGCACAGGTGGTGGCTCAGTATTACAATGGAAAACTCAATTACAAGAAGCCGCCAGAGGTGGAGGGAGTGATCACGAAGTCAGGGCGACCTAACAAAGTTCAATTGTATATCAGTGAGGACAACATGCCAGAGATGACCTTGAATGGATACCGTAACCCATTGGCAATTGGTACAGTGGTGATAGCACAACTGGGAGTAAGTAAAAAGGGGCATGTAGTACAAGTTAGTTTTAGGAAAGTGAAGAAGTAACTGAAAATCTTGATTTAACAGTAAATAATTTGAGGAATGACTTTTCAACAAGCAAAGAAAGAACTCAAGAAGTTCGTCGGCAAGGCAAGAATAGGAGTGGTGATCAACATTTTGCGGGAAACCATAACGAACGATGATTTACTGGCTAATGCTATTGTTGGAATCAGTGCCAGCTTTAGCGAGAATGAGCGCTCTTACCTCATCAATAGGGTAGAGGGAAGAGAAGCCTACGAATTGGAGAACAATAGAATCAACGCAAGTCTTCTCAAATTAATTGATGAATTAAAGGAATCAATGTTGAGGGAGGACTATCAAAAATTCCTAGGAGGTGTGGATAATCCAATCTTGGTTCTGTGCTTTGACGAAAATCAAGAGCAGGAGATGACTGAGTTTTTTCGCCCGTTGATCTTGACAAAGGTTGATATAGTAAGGGTTGTAGATCATTCCTATGAGAAAACTTGGAAAGATTATGATCTAACTATCTGGAATAACAGTGATCTAAAGAAATGCCCAGATGAGGATTCTACTGATGATTTGACAGAATATGAACATAGTAAAATATGTCTGCGTGAGGTTTTTATGAAGGAATGTCTAAGGAATAGTCCCTCACCACACTTCATACATTTAGGGGAGCCTCTGTATTTTGTCGAGCATAACCGACGACGGGTCTATGCCGCCAACTCCAACTATGCTTTATTTGCCAGAATTCAGGAGATGTTGGCTTATATTAAAGCCCACAATATAGAAGTCACTCAGTTCCTGAACGTATAAGTTTTCCGATCTTTATGGAAAACAAATTTTTCCCATCTGAGCTACCTCAACCGAGGTAGCTATGGCGAATGAATAGCTTCATCTTCATTTGCTTTCCATTGATTATATTTTTGTTAAAATCCAGCTAGCTTTGCATCATAGTTTGTATCTTATATTGACTTTAAGTGAAGTGGGTTTTTAGGAAATAGAACGGCGAACCTATTTTGGTTACAGAATCCATTATTTGCGTATTTTCGAAGACCAATTTCAATGTTATGTTAAGTAGGAAATTAAAAAAATCGAATTAATCTGTTGATTAGGAGAGGAAAATATATAAATGAAATAGGCACTATCAAAAAAACGTGCAAAATAGGTTTTTTGCAAATATGTTGCAAAAGTGATTTATGGCTTATATTACTGGCAATCAGTTGGTTAAGTGATTTTTGATAGGTATTTTTAAAGTAGAAAGAATGATTTGTGACAGGCAAAAAAGCGTTAAAAACATATTAGTAAAAGCTTGTTATTTATTTTTTAACGTTTCTATAACAAGTGTTAAAATAAAAGGTCAGTATTGGCGGGGCTTTCCGGCCGATTTTTAAAGCTAAGGGTAGGAGAGAGCATCCAGATTAGATAGGACTGCGACTGTGGTTTCATTAAAAATCTGTTTGAAAATGATTAGTAGGAGAGAGCATCCAGATTAGATAGGACTGCGACGTTCCAAGTCCTTCGCGGTAAACCCCCCTTGTGGGTAGGAGAGAGCATCCAGATTAGATAGGACTGCGACGTAAAATTTGCTTCTGTGTCTTGTGCAAAAGTTGGTAGGAGAGAGCATCCAGATTAGATAGGACTGCGACGGGCTGGACATTGTAAATGCCATGATTTTAATGAGTAGGAGAGAGCATCCAGATTAGATAGGACTGCGACTAAAACTGGAAAGCTTCATTCATAGCAGCGTAGGTAGGAGAGAGCATCCAGATTAGATAGGACTGCGACCGTAAACGTCAATGACAGGTTGTGAAAAACATAAAAGTAGGAGAGAGCATCCAGATTAGATAGGACTGCGACGAAATACTAGTGTCTAATGCAGCTATTTGCACGGGTAGGAGAGAGCATCCAGATTAGATAGGACTGCGACCCAGTTCAGAATCTTGCCCGTTAAGCGGAACAAGGTAGGAGAGAGCATCCAGATTAGATAGGACTGCGACCACAACCATAATTTTGAAAAGTTAGCTGAAGCAGTAGGAGAGAGCATCCAGATTAGATAGGACTGCGACAATTGAAATGGTTTTCATTGTCGTAGGTTTTAGTTGTAGGAGAGAGCATCCAGATTAGATAGGACTGCGACCCAGTTCAGAATCTTGCCCGTTAAGCGGAACAAGGTAGGAG
>JAULKQ010071945.1:0-18710 GCA_032356285.1 Smithsoniella earleae | reverse complement strand
TTAGCATCATTCGTTCGGGAAGGCAGAGGCCGTGGTTGGAATAGAGTGAGTCCAAAAAGCTCAAGTGAGCAAGTGCGGGCGAGTGCACGTGATTCCTGACATGTGGACTAGTTGTTAAGGTTTTTCAATTTATCATTGTCAACATTATTGGCAGAGGAGAAGCCCGGGCCTAGGCAACATGTGATCTTATATTTGGGGGGGTCGTGTGGTTTATCTTTGGTGCGAAGTTCTGGATGGCTGTTGCGAATGGCCACCAGCGGAAGATGCCTGTTCCGAGAACAAATGTAGCGTGCTATTTACCCTGTTTGGAATTGTTCATGCTCAAACGATGTTGCAAATGCTGCAGTCTTCAACGAGCACTCCAGCCGAGGCCACTTGTTGCAATTGACGAGAACTTGCAGGAACCTTGCCGAGCAGATGCACCCGGGCGCAGAGTTAAACGATTAGAAAGTGATGTTGTAAGCATGTGAAGATCATTCGCCGATAACTCTGTAGCTCAGTGAAATAATGCCACTCCAGCAACCACTTTCTGGCATCCGTACCGCATTAGCACAGGTATAGTACAAGTCAACTTTCAACGTGCCGGTTTCGCACGCGGTTAACCCAATGCAATAAAAAATTCTTTCTAAAAAGGTCTCATCTTATTTGAACGAGTGTTGTCTGAATGGTGCTCTTTGCTTGAGCTCGTAGCTTGCGGTCAGTTTGAGCCTTTCGATTATCGTACAGTAGATACGTTCTCGTCTTATTCGACAGTTTAACGTTGCGTCACTCTAAATTTGATAAATCCTGCAAAACTTAAGACACTTGGACTCCACAACCACCCGAACCGGCACGCGCGTGGTGACTGACATCTTCTTCATGTTCGAACATGCTAATCCTTGCGCTAGTTATATTGCGTGCCCGTTTCATCCTGGTCCCTGAGTGTGCATTCAACTTCCCTAGATGTTATTTTAGATAGCTCTTCCCTCTCTGCATGCGCTTTGTGTCTCGGTAGGCTGAGTACTTAGCTGCGGTATGCGCTGGTGACGATGCACTCAAAGTTCTGTTATGTGGTTGCATAGCGACCAATTCTAACATGTCGTGTCAGAGATATATTCATTATTTCTACGTGTGTATCGCGCAATCCTTACTTCCCTATTCGCCTGCTCGTTGCTTAAGCACTATCCACATCACTAGATTAGCGTACTGTATCACTCAAGCTGATTGGACGACCACGAGTCCCATAAATTCACTTATTATATGCACTTTTGCCTCGGAACGTCCTACTCTGCTCGCGTACACCATGTGGTGAGCCCAAGTATCGACACGCTAGCACGAAAGCACTGGCACGATCAAACTATCTTTGCGAAGTCTCAGATACCATACCCAATTACAACCTTCGGATATACTGATGGTTTACCAGCAGCAAGCTCGAGACATAGCACACTACATGCAACTTCGAACCGGCTGGAACCAGTACTCATTTACCGACAAAAACAGAATTTCGGAGCTAACATGCGCGGTACGTGTGACTGCCTGTACTTGAACATGAGCAACTAACATAAACAACAACTATTCATTCTTTACAGCATTAACGACGAGTTTCATCACACACGTGAGAGACATTCCATCAAGCTTGATAACTGGTCTGTACGCTACCTGTGCTAGCACGGTACACAAAATTTTCTCGGGGCCTGTCGCATATAGCGCGGGTGATATGAGCAGCAGGCCAATCAGTCAATTTTCTTTATAAACTTTCGATTGGTTTCCTGCAGTGTCTCGCGAGGTTTCCAATCCAGATGATGGATGAAGTGCATATTCAGATGTAGATGTTTCGTAACCGCAGCCTCTAGGGTTTTTCTTGGAGAAATCAGGCTTTGTGGAGTCAGAGCAGGTGGAATTTTCGTTCGAGAACGATGCAAAGCCTTTATGCCAGGCAAGAGTTCAATTTGAATGAAGTCCCACACAGTAGTTGCTCAGGCGGGGCACATTATGTTCTCGTGAGCTAGTGGGTTGTCCCATTTGCTGAACAAGGGTAGAAGAGACTACCCCAACCTATCCTCTGTACAACGTCCTTTCCACTACGCTACTTTGGGGTCAATCCTTTTCCCTTCAGAACCGAAAGGCACACGTGGGCCTTGACAACGACGGGCATTCAACCATGGAGCGCAAAGGCTTCTGAATCCTGAAGTATTTGATCATGTACGTTCGTTATATAGTTTAGCTGTCACAGCGTCGAAGAGTATCGACTGTTACTCCCACCTCGAGCGTCTACGAAGTATATATCGACACCTCCACAAATCTTCCGGACCGTCATGGGCGTGGAACCACACCCGACGAAGGCAATACCGTTTCAAAACTAATAAGAGTCATAAGTGCTTCGGGTATCGAGCTTCGAAAGTAAGGTTCACCAGATGTTCATCGGAGTGGCCACACGCTCTCATCGGAGTGGCCACACGCTGGTCCGTGACATCCAACCAAGCAGCAGTTGGGCTGAGCCCCAGATGCTGACCCTGGCCTGAACATGTAAAATTTAAGGTAATATATTCAAACTTCAGCACGTACAGTGCTGAAACACTGTAGAATGTGCCACGATGGTACACTTGCACGATAGTACACTGGGTGAGAAGCCAATACTGCGACCGGAGTCTACGTGACGGTGCTACAGTGTACTGCTACTGTGGTTTGCGTTATTTCTTGACCTGTTGTAATGGATCCTTAAACAGAGTAATTTATATATCTATATCATCTGTGTTCAGTTGGCTAAAAAAACTTCATACTATCAATGGTTAGGAATAGTGCTACTACTCAGGGTGAGCAGATTCGTGATTGCATGAACGCTATGAAAACATTCACTGGAAACATGAAGATGTGATGTGCATCATAGATATCACCAAATGCTAGAAAGTTACAACAATTACCAATTTCTACAATCTAACAAGTGGCCAAAGTATGATACTTGAAACAAACATGACACCGCAAAGATGAAGTTGATTTATGATTACACTAATGCAGAGAAGTGTGTAGAATGTGTTCAGTCTGTACACCCAGTAATGTTGAGGTAGAAACTTGTGCACCTTCTAGCATTAAATTGACAATTTTCTTCCATTCCATGCATGATGTTGGTAATATGTTACAGTGCGATAGCGATGGTTGCCGTTTACAGTGTGCCTTGGACCTTCCACTAGTGAATAAAACGTGTAGTGACACGTACATGTGTTCCATCAACTCAACTCATGTGACTGCAGTGTACATTCATCACCATGGAATGGGGTTAAACTCTTCTTCAGAGCCATCTGAAAGCGATTTGAGCACTTCAACTGCCATTGGAGCTAGTGAAAGTGCAATGACAGCCACTGTCATCTCTGGACCAACCTTGGAGGTAAAGATGTTGTTGTGTCCAGCGTCAGCAAGATGTGCCTGAAGGCACTCTGCTGGTCCCTTACCCTGCACGTGACAAAAATTCATCAAATGAACAGTATGTGTGAGCTTTCTTGCGTCTTTGCTGGGGAAGCAACGGGAGCATGCTCAATGTGCGACCTCGACTAAATAATTCAAAACACGGCAGATGCAACATGTTCACAATGTCACTGGGGAATGTTCTAGTGAACACACCTGAACTGCAGCTTGGGAGCAGAAACCGACAAATGCAAGCATGGCAACGCGAGCGTTCTTGATTTCCTTCAACCGCATGGACTCGGAGTCAAGTCCCAAAGGATCGAAAGGAGACATACCCAGAAGCCCACCCTGCAAACCGTGTTCTCACATGAACAGAAATCGAGACAAGGTGTACATTGTATAGCGTGACAAGGAATACGCACGTTGCCAGTCTTCTTGAAGTTTTCATATCGCTTGTACTCAAACGCAGCCATAACAACGATCTCAATGATGAGAAGGGTATTGAAGTCAAGTGCGTAATCCTGCACCAATTGACTTGCTTAGAGCTGAGATAAGAGCCGAATCAACAAGCAGCAAAATTTGAATACAGTTGTTCGCACCGCTGCGCCAGCGTTCCAGAAGTTGTACGGCGTGAAATAGTCGACAACGAAAGCTCCAGGAACAGCCATCATCGCCCAGCGACCGTTTGTGAGCTCGGCCTCGCGGTACCAAGCCAAGTTGTCGGGGTTAGCTCCGAGGCGCAAAGGGTCAAACCCGAAGTCTCCAGCTACAAAGCATCCGGATATCAAACCTCGTAGAAACATTAAAAGGCCGATTTGGAATAGGTGGCCTAGCGTTAGTCAGCATCCTATAACGTGCGAGCTTGAAGCTCATTAAGAATCTAATCTTGGACTTACTGTTGTGCCTCTCTCCAAGGCGATTATTTTGGGCTGCTGTATCTTCACTAACAGCCCTAAAAGCATGCTTGAGATTCAATGCTACATAAAGAAGTTGGCAGACTTACCGAGGGAGCCATCAAGGTAAGCGGGGGGTTCAGCTCCAGGGTACCTACACACAATTTGGACATTGTTCCTCATCATGATACCGACGAATAAACCCACCTCTAGAACAAAGACTTCTGAAATGACTAGGTCCATCTGTATCTTACCATGTCTCGCGTGCAGCTCGGCAAGCTACGGGACGTGCAGGTGCACCAACGCGGGAGGTTACAGTAGAGAAGCAGCGTGCTGACATTTTTGATCCGACTTTGTTGAAAGAGAACGGAACTGGTAGCGTGTTCAGGCGCTGGGATCCATCTTGTAGTGTGTGGGTCTGTCGACAAGTTGGTTGAATCGCCTCTCAGCGAAGTGGATCTGGTGCGATTTGAGAATCTGTCAATAATTAGAAATTTTTATATGGCGTTTTGGGTGACGATATTGGCCACGTGTCCAGATGAAAAAAAACTTTTCGAGGATCGGCTTTTCTCCGATTTTGGTCGTCTGACATCAATGCAATATTCCGCGGATACTGGTGTGATGCTTTGTTTTCGTTAAAAATGTGTTTCTGTGCAGGCTGTGTTCAAGCCAACAAGATGTGACAAGCGCTTGTAGATAGAACCACATGTTCCTGGCATTAGGGTGTTCTGTTTTGAACTTGATTGCGTAAGTTCACCTGTAGGAATCGGTTAACACGTCCAGTTCCCACGATGCGTCTGCTGCTGTGGCCGTCCTTTTGTACACGCTCATATTGCCATAGCACGGCTGGTTGCCGCACAAATCATTGGAAACTATCACGAATACCTCATTGCACGATTATTAGTAGTGCAAAGGCGAAAGATTCTTGTGAAGCGGCTGTTTCTGAGGAATGGGCCGCGCTGCTCGAGCCTTCATCAACCAGCGTAAATGCGAAAGGAAGAGGTAAACGACCTGCTCTACGCTCTAGAGGTGAGCCTGCCACTTGTTGAGTGTCACATCCCTTGCCAGTGAAGAGAAGAGCTACTGATGACAAGGCCTCAATGCAGCGCTTGCAACCAGAAGTTTATCCGGTTCGCTCGCATCCTTATCAACGGCACACTTTATCAGGATACAACCCTTACTCTCAGAGCCTGTTATCAATGCTGTCGCTAGAGCGCGAGCTATACATAAAAGGAACCAGGCACGGGGAAGAGAAGAGAAGTTGATTTCTAAACTGTTGATACGTGAACACACAGAAGAGGAGATCAAGGACATTAAGGTAACACAACTTATCCCGTCAACGCAGCTGTGAACAACACTGTTTTTGGGAAGTTCAAATTTTCATTGGCTTTCTCTCTTAAAAGCGACAACAGTGCTTAATAACTTTTGCAGATTGAAAATTGGCGTGCATTTTATTGTTTCACCTGTGTTAAGACCAACTTCAGAAGTACAGTTTTCAATCATGTGGCACCAATTTCGGTATTCATACCATTCTATGAGCTCGACTCTGTCAGGGTCGAATGTAAGAACGAAACTGTTATAGTGCTGACATTCACAGCAATACTGTGAATCAATGACAGAGCAGTAGGTGTACATACATGGAAATTGTATTCTCTTCCTGTTGGGGTGGCTAAGAGCAGGCTTTTTGTAGGCTGCTGTTCAAGATGCAATGTGCCATAGGTTATGATCAAGTATCTTTTCAGTCATGCTGCCCGATGTTTGGTGCTCAGCAGTGGTGGTGCTTTGTGAGATGCGTGGTGCGAAGTCAACGATTTTGTTTTGCTGCTTTGTCTTAACAGTCAAGCGTTTCATCATCCCACTGTCCTTTCACTGATGGAACACAAGTGCAGTTTTACACTGTGCTTTCCGTCTAAGATCTTCTCGGTACAGCACTAGAAGCAACAGTAACGGAAAATCCGTTGAAATGCCAACTCGAACGGCTTGTGGTCCTTTTTGCCAAGGTGATGAATGAAACAGTATAGAAGAGCGTGATGTAACGAGGCTTGTTAGAGGCAAGTAGAGTTTTAGATGATGCAATTGTGTAAAATTCAAGTTGCTCACACGAACCCGCAGTATTACAGCGGACTGTACAGCATGAAGGGGGACTAGAAAGGAATCAGCGAAACAATCGAGCCCTCTTCGGTCTCACTATCGATTTCTTATCTGTCTGTAGCATGCGATACGCTTCATAAACATGAATAGGCATCAGCGGGCCGTAGTAGTTACCAGCTGTTGCAACCAACCGGGCGGTCTCGACCAATTCACCAACAAACATCTTGGTCACTCCGCATAGAGCAATAACCACATTTGGATTTGTGACTGCCTTGCCAGCCACAACGTCCACTAGCTGCAGCGCAACATAGTCAGTCGAGAGAAAAACACGATACTTGGATGTTCAACGTAGAGTTCACACCTTTTTCATCTGAACTTTGTTGATCCTCGATCGCTTGAAATGTTCGTATCGTTCCATTTGATGTTTATCAAAGTGTACAACTAGCTTCCTACAGTTGTAACAGAAGGAAATGTCAAGCTGAGGAAAGTGATATCATAAAGAGCAAACAAGTGAAAAGCGAAGCACACGATTCATCTGCCTGCCGCTGTGTCATTCTATGCTCAATATCCTTTTCTGTATCTTGCTTTTTTGTGACCATTTCAGCTGGAAGTTCCCCTCCTGGCCCTGTTCCACCAACTGAAGGCCTGTCATTGGCGTCATGTACAGGCACTGCCAACACTGAAGCTGGCGTTCCAGACGGTGCAGCTGGGGTGTTCATGTCATCGTCGTCATCAACATCATCATCATCATAATCCTCAATGTCTTCCTCTCCTATCTTGTCATCATCTGACACATGCTGCTCTGCTGGAGTAGGTGCTCCAGGTGTGGGAGCTATGCTAGCAGGTCCTGGAGTTTGTGCTGTGTACGGACCATCTTCTGCTTCCTCTGGGCCCTCATATTCTATAAATTATGTGTAAATCTATATAAAAAATACGATTGTACTCAATACTGTTTCCTTTAACGGGACGCACCATCTGCTGTCCCTTCAGGATCTTCCTCCTCCTCCTCCTCCTCGTCATCATCGTCTTCGTCATCGTCATCATCGAGTTCGGCGTCAATCTCAGCATCAATGTCAGCATCCATCTCTGCATCCAATCCACCATCCTCTTCTTCTTCATCTTCTCCGCCATCTTCTTCTCCTGAAACAGGAATGCGCGCGGCTTAAAGCGAGAAAAACAGCGAGAGCTTATAGTTACGTAGATTGCCTCAGTCATTCTATTGCCAGAACAATAGGAATTTCATACTTCGATGAAGGCGCGCTAATTTTATTGCGGAACAAATGTTGGCTCTACTGCTGAAGCTATCGACTGCAAGGTCAATAGCTCAACGCATTGCGTATAAAAACAAACCTGCATCCTCCACTTCACTTGCAGGAGTCTGAATGGGAGCTGTGTCCGGTTCTTGCGACTGAGCGAGCTCTCTCTCATCCTCATCAAGTCCTTGGAGGAGTGCTAATAATGAATCAGGAGCCGTCATCGAAAGCTATCGGTACCCGAATTGCCAGTAGACCAAATTAAAATAAAAGTAAAGCCATCAAATCCCCATGAAGCACGTATGATAACCCTCAAAATTGCCACTCATGTAGCATCAATTGAAATGCGGTCCTTCGAATTGTCTTGCAAGTGAAGTGCAACCTTATGAACTCTTAGCCGAATTTGAACCAGGGCACTGAAATTCCGCCCGCACTCTGTACCCAGGGGGACGGATTGAAAGATTCGGGCAGCTGGCAATTTCGCAGCATGATGAGGGTGTCCACCAGGCCTTCGAATTCACTCGATTAGGCAGTCGTCCTTAATCGCGACGAGTGACCGCAACAGCATTTGTGCTCGTGTGTCTCATGCTGCTCGCTCTCTCGGGTTTTCTGTTGTTTTGCAATTTGCCTGTTCTGTCAGCGCAAGTAGCTGTCAACAGGGACATACCAGGTGGGAAGGCCTCTATCGAAGTACAAAGTTATAACAGAGCCACTTAATGTTGCCTGTGTATATTTAGCGGAGATCAAGGCATGAGCATCAGCACTGCCTCGTTTCAGGAGCAGCTTGAGCGCTTCTTGAAAGCCTGGAAGGTAAGACCGAGCTCCACCCAGCTTTCAACGAAAGGGATGACGTTAAACAATATGAAGATTCAAACTTAATGAGTTAGTATTGATTTGGTGGCACAACGACTGAATATACTATTCTAATGTGACTTGTGAGTAGACAGAGTGCGCGACGTTGGAAACTGTTTCTTGCACATGTTTGACTGAAACTGGAAGCATGAGACATTCAGGGAAATAACAACGGTTTCTGGTCGGGGGTTTCGGCAGTGATCATCGCAACAGGGAAGCGGGATGTAGATGTGCTGCAGTATTTGAAGTCGGTGGCTTTCCACCAATGGCTCTTCGGGCTCGAAGTTGCAGGTAATGCAAGTCCACTAAATGTACCACAATTATGTGATACAGCTTGAATTTTCAAATGCGTGGCGATGTACGCTTAACCGGTATTATTTGCAGATGTTGTGATGTTGCTCACAAAGACGGAGATGAAAATTCTCACTTTCGAAGGCAAGAAAGGTGCATCCCTAAACACTACAGAGGACATATAAGCAACGTTGGTTGTATTGCTTGTTCCTTTTTACCTTGTGGTATTTGTGCAGCTAAAGTTCTCGAGACTCTCCAACCAGCTGCAAAAGCTGCGAACTGCCCCTTGTCCTTCTTCAAAATCCCTAAAGGTTCCGACCCTGAGAGTGTATGCAAGTCAGCAGTTTCATTTGTTAAAGATAGCGGAGGAACCGTAGCTGGACTTCCGAAACTCAAACAGAACGGGCTGCTCCATGATGCTTTTATGAAAGCGTTACAGTCAGATGGACTACAAGTTGGAGACATAGCTTCTGCCTTAGGTCCACTGCTGGTGGCTCATAACCGCCAAGCTGACCTTCAAAACTCCAAGAAGTCAGGATTTTTGACGTCCAGTGTGATGAACGTCGCCGTGAAGCAAGTCGAGGATCACGTCGACAAGAGAAAGGTGACAAAACCATGCCCGTAGCTACGGCTTAATAGGACCATTTTGTATTTCTCTTGATTGTAGAGTCAATTTAAACGCCGGATTTACTTGCAGGCCATTAAGCACTCGAAGCTATCTGAAAACATCCAGGCCGTCATTCAGAATCCAGCCAAGCACAGCATTAAACTGAAGGCCGAAGCATGCGAGTACGCATACTTGCCTTTCGTTTCATCAGGTGGAGGATTCTCCTTGCGGATTGGCGCAGTCAGTGATACGAACAAGCTGCACGATGGCGTAGTGCTGATGCACATCGGTGCGAAGTACAACGGTGAATGCGCCAACATCTGCCGCACCCTCTTCTTCCGCCCCACTTCACAGTATGCTTCTTTCCATCTAGTTTGCTGTTTTTCATCATCACATCCATCGGTCAGTTCCGCGTTGCTTGAATTTTGCAAGCGCGATTCATTCCCATTCACATATCTCCTCACAGCGACACAGCGTCAAGTACCACCAGCCATTCATCATTGTGCCCAATTATGTTACGCCTGATCCCCTGGCACCACGTTATTGCCTGTGCAAGCCTGTAAACATAGCAAGGGAACAGGTATAACGAAATCAGATCGTGGCAACAACGAGCAGCCCGTTCATCAAGTCGCCCTTTCACAGCTTTTAATTATGCTAACTTTCTACTAGAGGCATGGATGAGGCGGACTCCAAATTAATGACATTACGTATCATGGGCCAAGTCAAACCCGTAGGGCATGGTCCATCTTATCCATGTTTATAATTCTCCCACGACTTTCGACCGTAGCGCGCTGGATTCTTGCGGGACCCAGTGGTGAAGCTCTTTCTCCCACTTTCGCGAACATCACGCAGGATGGAAAAGACTTACAATGCGGTGCTCAAGGCACACAAAGCTGCGATTTCCGCTTTGAGACCAGGAGCGAAGCTGTCAAGCGCACACGCTGCAGCAGTGGCGTCGATGAAGGCTTCGGGATTCGCCGATATCGTTCCCAAGATGCAAAAGAGCGTTGGGTTTGGCATGGGGTTGGAGCTCCGAGATAGCCGCCTCCAGCTAACAGCCAATAACGACGCCTTAGTTGAAACCAATATGGTGTTCAATGTAGCCGTGGGAGTTCAGGACCTGACTAACGAAAAAGCCTCCGACGACCGTGATAAGACATTCGCTATACAGGTGCGTACCAGTGCCGTCCATGCCATCGTGACTTCTATTCTTGAACCAGGTCACCTATGGCTCCTGCTACTTACGATAAAGGTCTTAGTGAGTTAAACAGCAATTTATCATGGTATGAACTCAACATCAATTCAAGATTGATATCACAGAGAGCAGGGGAGTGGGATTATGCACGCTGATGAGTCTCTTAAGTCCTCCCCACAAATTGCACCATTCAGGGGTTATGTGAATTGATGGTTGACTTGGACTTGGTGCTTCCCTTGGAGTAAAAATATAGCATCTCGAAGACGAATTCGGGTAATTTAGAGCGCAGGTATTAGGCCAGGTCAGGCGAGCATCTAGTTTTGGGAAAATTTCAAGTGAATAGATTGGAATTTCCCTCACGAGAGAGGCATGTGGGGTTCGGAAAACCCTGGGAATCACTGTTGCATACAATTCCAACCTCTTATATTTCAGTTCTGTGGCAACATCACAGTTGCAACTCTGCTGTCAAATACACTCATAAGACAGAAATCGACAGTTGAAGTTAAGAGTAATATGGGAAAGGGCTCGGTCAGACTAACTGCAGTACCCTTCGGGTTTTCTTCGTATTTATGCAGCTTAGGATGCATTTAGCAACAGACGTACGCGTGGCAAGTGGCAGAACGTAAAGTGTTGCCCCGTTTAGTTTCAAATAGGCACCTTTGTGCGTTTTTAGTGTAGCATAGTTATGTCAAGCACGTGAACTGGAGGGCATACCAAATGTAGTACATGATCCATTTAACAGCTGTCCCTGTATGCTTTTATACAGTGAATATGTTCTGATTCACGTTAGAGACTTGGGATGATATTCATAGCAAGAATATGGATGACCGTGCTGGATGGGCATTGATGTTGGCATGCTGGCTATATTCCATCCGGATCCCGTTGCAGCATTATTAGAACAATAAATTATCTCATCTTAAAGTAGTGATGGAGATAGTGGGATGTGCGCAACGCTGTATGGTGTTTTATTTCTGCAACGTAGCTTGCATACCCCTCCGCACCTGGGACGTCCAACTTTGCGTCTAGCCTTCCGTCATTAGCCATGCAGCATTTCGACCACGTGGTCTTCTTTACGTCTGTTGATAAACGCACCCCTACCAAGGACCGACGTTGCTTTTGATTGGCTCAGATGAATATTGATGAAGAAGTGTGTGTGAACTACTGCTGTTGCAAGTGTTGTGTGCTTGCTGGGCAGTGGGGGACCAGCTTGGTTCTGTGCAGCAACTACATTGTGGGATGCAGATTTCGGACACTGTGGTGGTGAGTGCCAACGGGTCAGGTCCTGAGGTGCTCACACGTTTCAGCGGTTCCTCTTGGAATGATGTCTCGTATGTAATAAAAGAGGAAGACGAAGTGGGGGGGGAGGACAGTGACCTGGATGAGCTTGCAGACCTTGGGAACGATCCACGTGGGTATGGAAATGCTTCCATTCTGGTCAGTAGTATTGAACAGGCTGTAGTCTCCATCGAGATAGTCTATGTTAGGTCTGGGGCTTTGTTCTGTGGTGACAGTCACGTGTAGGGTGGATCCAGGGAGAATATCGCGGAGCAGAACCTCGGCAGGGGGCGCCGCAACGCCGCCAGAGCCGCCGAAGCCGCCGAGAGCGCCGCGAACGCCGCCAAGCGCAAGCAGAAACAGGACGCGCTGTCCAAGAAGAAGAACGAAGAGACGTACAAGCGGCTGACGTCACAGGCTGGCAACGACGACGGCGCTACTAACCACCTGCGGTCCGTCACAGACGCGTCTTGCTACCACAACCCGCTGTCAGTGCCGCCGCAGCGCAACACCCTCATCTCGATAGATCAGCACGCCGAGGCGCTCCTGGTGCCCATCATGGGCATGCACATCCCCATGCACATCATGACCGTCAAAGCCATTACGTACTCGCAGGATGGCGAGGCGAACGACAAGGTGCACTCGTTTGTCCGCATCCAGTTCCACTGCAATGCGACCTACGACGCTCGGACCGCGCACCCTGCCTGCGCTTTCATCAAGGAGCTCACTTTCCGGTCTGTCAAGTCCGATGCGGCCCAGAAGTTCGTCCAGGTTCGCCTCTGAGCGCCTCTGTACGATGCCGTTGCATCCGTATCTTTCATCTGCATCTTTCAACGCCTGTGCCGTTCCAGGAGGCTCAGGCGTTGAGGAGACAGGTCATGGTTAAAGACAGGGAGGCTGCCGAGCGTGCCACCCTTGTGAAGCAGGAGAAGCTGCAACGGTTCTCCAATCGGCAGCCATACCGCCTCCAAGACGTCTGGAGCGTGCCAGCCATCTCTACCAAGCGCAAAATGCCTGGCAACCTTGATGCCCACTACAATGGCTTCAGGTGTGAGTTTGTGACACTCCTTACTGAAACACTCACCATATCCCACCCACGCGATTGCTGAGTCTAACAGACTTAACTGCCTCTGAGCACAAGTGTGGCACTCTCTCGTTTTGATTGGATGAATTTGTAATGGAGAGAGGGAACCTGATCGTGGAGGGCTTGAACAGGAAGTAGAATATTACAGAGCATTGCTGAGTTAAGTCATGGGTTCACAGTGCTCTGTTCCAGGTACCAAATGCAAGGCGGGGAGGCTCTTGATATCACGTATAGCAATATTAGGCACGCCTTTTTCCAGGAGGCAGAGCGCGAATTGATAACGTTAGTGCACTTCACGCTGAAAAATCCGATTATGGCGGGCAAGAAGAAGGTTTCGAACGTTCAGTTCTACACCGAAGTGATGGAAAATGCTGCGGTGCGCCCCCTGGTCTCCTTCGCTTGTGCATACCACCACATTTCCGAGAGAAGTAAGTCGAAGATTACAGTTGTTGCTGGACAGCGCGCGTTGAGCGCGTTAAGCTGTGGTTGCGGTGCAGGCAGTAGATGGGCGTCGAAGCGCTTACGACCCTGACGAGCTAGAGGAGGAGCGTAGGGATCGCGAACGGCGATTAAAGATCAACAACGAATTCCGGCGGTTCACAAAGAAGGTCCAGGAGCAATGGGACCAGAACTTTGCTGCCCTGAAGCTGGAATGGGACACGCCCTTCAGGTTCGCACTGCCCAGCTGCCAGCCCTCGCAGACCGCATAGCTACAGTGAGCGTTATATCAACCTGTTCTTTCCTCCGTAGCTTGGTTTTTATGCTCCTTTTCGATGCAGTTGAATCAGTAGCACAATTCGGCAAGCACCTCGGTTGTGGGAACACCCATGACCGTGCGTTAAGAGTAAAATGAGCGATTCCATACCGTGATAAAAGAATTGTATATCTTCTGGTAGTTACTGCCTGTTTCGAGATGCTCAACGTCTAGAAGAATTAAACCGACGAGGTGTTCATGTTCCTTGTTGATGTGAACGGTGATTCTTGGACGCAGATGTGTGCTCTAGTCTGTCCAAAGAGTTCATGTGTGTTGGCCTTTAGCACAATGACTTCCTTGGTTGATGTTTCAGGGATTTGGCTTTCCAAGGGATTACAGGGAAATCGACGGTTACGCTTATGCCAACTGTGCACTGCCTGGTTCAGCTCGTGGAGCCTCCTTACACCGTGGTGCCGCTCACAGACGTAGAGATTGTTAACCTAGAGCGTGTGGGCTTTAATGGAAAAACATTCGATCTCGTTGTCGTGTTTAAGGATTTCGACCGCGATACGCTCATGATAGGTTCAATTCCGTCCCAGAACCTCGATGACATAAAGAACTGGCTCACCACACAGGACATCAAGTTCTTCGAGAGTAAGCTTAATCTGCAGTGGAAGCAAATCTTGAAGACCATTGTTTCGGACCCTGACGAATTTCTTCAGGGCGTACGCTTTTGTCTCGCCTTTGCACGCCGACTTGTTAAACGGTATTTTCAGCAAATATGCATTGCCAGTATACCTACTCGAAGACTTCGAACAGATATGGAAGATTGGCAGCTAGATGAATTCTGCTGTGATGTAACTAGGGATGGGAGTTGCACTTCTTGAAAGAGCTGTAGGTACCCAAACGATGCCTAGTGGCCGTACACACTTTCCGAGTTCACAGATGGGTATGCAGGGTGGATGGGCAGGCTTTCTTGATGCAGATGCCAGTGATGGAGATGTCGAGGAAGAGGAAGCTAGCGAAGAGTTTAATCCGAGTAGTGAAGACGATGACGATGACGACGATAGTGATTCTGATTCCGGCGCCTCTGTTGTTGACTCGGCTGAAGAGGTTCGCTTTCTGTTGCATGCAAACTTGGCTTGTTGCTCTTGTGTGCGTCGGTGTTTCCGTGAAGATGCCGCATATCAG
The DNA here is from genome assembly GCA_032356285.1 of Smithsoniella earleae. Lineage (NCBI taxonomy): Eukaryota > Viridiplantae > Chlorophyta > Ulvophyceae > Smithsoniella > Smithsoniella earleae. The sequence continues at coordinate 3,906 of JAULKQ010071945.1, read as the reverse complement.
GAAATCCTTTTTTTGAAAGCCTTTGGGATGTTGTTAGTAGATGTTATCTACAGTTGGGTGTTGTGGCACTTCTGCTATCTTGTTCTTCTGCTCTCGCGTCCAAGTGTGGCATGAATGTGTGGTTCAAACCGTGGTGGAGTAAAATTGACTGGCAGTGTGCATGTAGAGTGATGAAGGAGACTATAGTGAGGATTCTGAGGAGGAAGAGGGCAAAGACTGGGATGCTTTGGAAGAAGAGGCACGGCGAGATGATAAGATGCGTGCTGGATCGGATGAAGAAGATGACAGAAAGGGCGGAGGAAATAGCAGAAAACGTCCCCATGGAGGAAAAGTATCACAAAAGCCAGCCAAAAGACGACGATAAACCTGTTTTCTATTTTATTTTTCCAGGATATTATAGCCTTGTTTCAAGGTTTCGCTGCTGCTATTCTAACGAGCAAGGTATCCATTACCAGTGCCACGGCTACTCTTACGTGTGTAACAATTTGTCCCCAAGCCTTTGAATGTTCAACAGATCATCAGTCCTCACTCTGGGTGTTCCGTGATCATACTCATGATGGCATTGATGCGAGTTTAAGTCAGCTTCCATCCTCATCTCCCTGGACGAGTGTATGGTTGTTGGGGTCATGGTTCTTCAAGCACTTGATTGCACTACACGCATTCAACACAATAGAAAATGAAGCAAGAAACCTCAACATTCGACGCGATGCACTGGTACGAGTGGTAGCTTCAACCTGATTTGCCAACGTAGAGCAAATGCCCGGAGGGTTGAGTAGCATGCTACTACAGCGAGATCCGGAGTCTTGGAGACAAGTTTCGAGAACTGTTACACATGAATGCAACCGTGCCTGGAAATCTCAGGAGACTGTTATGACGAACAGCCTGCTTAATGAAATGCACCTGATGAACCAATAGTGTGACAATCCTAATAGTAATATACAGGTGCAATCAGCTGATCACCAGCTGACACATACACTTGGCAGCGAGGTCTACAGAAACATGCAACATGCAGTACGTTTTGGCAAGTACACTAGGACATTATCGAGCACACTTATACAATGTGCTAGGATAGAAGACTCCATAGGCCCACTTATCTTAACGGCTGCCTGTGGTAGCTATGCTCAACGAGCATGACCCACAAAATTCCTGAACACAGAGGCCGCAGTACTCAAAGAGTTGGCAACATTTTCAGGCGCTTCCTGGGTGATTCCATGGCCCAGAAGGCGCATAATCAAAAGCGGCGTTTTCATGGATTCATCTGTTGACCCCATCAGCTCATGGTACTACAACCATGTGCAGTTGAAAGCACCACAGGAGCACTTGCAGCCATATATTCGACATCACTGCCAGCGCGAGCTACTGTGATGTGTGAACCAACAATTCCGTCCTCCTGGCAGTCAAGCCCCCCCTCAACTACCACCCCATCCACGAGAGGATAGTAAAGCCTAGAGTAACGATAACAAGCCAAGTCATCAGCGTAGAAGTGATGCCAATGATCAAGAAATCCTGGATTTCGGCATACACTCGCCCAGTACCATCTTCTAGAGCGCTAGCAGTCATGTTGGGAAACCCTACAAACACACAGGCAGTCGGCCCACCTACTACTCTAGGCCAGAACTGGAAAGCTCGCATTATTGCTCTCTGGTTGACGTAGCCAGTATTCTTATACCTTGTGCTGCTAACGGGCCAGCACCTACACCTGTGTAGAAAGGCGACAACTTGGCCCCAACCGGGCACGCGAGAGAAACCATAATGATAACACAGGTAGATCATATTCAGCGCGCAAATAACCCCAGGTACTTTGGCGTTGCACAGCTCCAATTTTGAGCCTACAAACTGCCATGATGTACCAGTATCTATCTATTAATTGGTCTGTTAAGCCTTTGTAAACCACTTGCAAGTACAGTGCGTGGGGAACTCACAACAGTGCCCAGACGTAGAGGACAATTGATCCAGGCACTCAGAGAGTAAAGTACACATAGTACCAAGGTCTTACCAAACTTCTCTTACTCAGGTACAGCTAGTCTAGCCTAACATATTTCGGGTCAGCCACAGCTCGTAGCACATGCCAGGAAGGTGAACACACCAGACACAGGTAGCCCCATGGCCCCTGAGCACATGAGAACATTGGCCATGACAAGCATGCGGGGGTGGGGGATCGGCAGAGCGGAGCCCACAGACTGGACCACAGGCAGGATGACCATCGCACCCACAGTGTGCGAGATGAACGTCGTTATAATGCCAACTGCGAAGCAGAACAGGGCCAGAATTTGCCACAGGCTCAGATCCGAGCTCATGCTGCTGATGTAAGCGGCAAAAACATGGAGAATCCCGCTCTTCTTCACCGCTTCGCTCAGCACAAGGCCCCCCTGCAACAGGCATCCACCACACCCCTCACTGTGCCATACCTTCCACCGCAAATGGTCTAAAACGTTAGAACATCGAAGCGGTTTACTAGAGGTGAAAGAGTCCAACGTGTCTGACTACCCCCGCAGCAGTGCATTGGAGCTGACGCTCCACTCTACTCTCTAAAACTCAAAATATTGTACAACCTGACAAGGAACACAACACGCTGCTGCGAGTCAGCGCAGCCACACAGCTTCTAGCACTTCCAAGCGCACCTGCGCCAGCATGACGACGTGCCACAAAAAGGCGTTGAAGTCATCCTTGTCCAGAATCCTAGTCCCGAAGAATACAGCCAGAGGAAAGATGGCAACGATGCCCTGGTCGCCGAGGTACGGCGCAAGCGTTGTGTTTCCGCACCAGAGTCCAACTGTCACCAGACTCACAACTACGACGACAACCTGGACAGATCACATCATTCCATGCAAGCTCTTTCAACATGGGTACCGTAACAAAGGAGCACAACTGTGTTTTCTTCATACCATCGTGTAGTCTGACACCTAGCTATAGCTGGCTAAGATGAAAGTATCAGGGCACATGTTAATCATAAAAGAACTGCAGTGCGAAGCAGGGTACTGGTGCCGGATTTCGGAACGCTGGGACAGCCTGTGGGAGATGAGAATGATGGATTGGTCTACTTGGGTCATACTTCGGCAAGAGGAGCCGCACCTGTACTCTGTTGATGGGATCCGGAGAGGCTCGGATGGGCATGATTTCAGACACCTGCTGATCTGGGCGATAAACTGCCAGAAGCAGCAGCCAAATGAGAATGTTGACCACAAACGCAACAGGCAGGGCAACAATGAACCATTGCAGCCAGTTTGGCGCATTGTTCTTCCCAGACATAACTGCGATGGCGAAGATGTTCTGGGGGCTTGAAATCGGTGAGGTCATGCCCCCGACGTTGGAAGCCATCGCAATGCCCATCACAATGCACTGCAAAATAACACACACGCATGTATGAGCCAGAACATTCACAGAGGCGCTAAATGAGGCGTCATCATGCCTGGCAAGGGCACACAGTGATAACGTTCACAGGGATTCCAGCATAGCCCAGCAGTACTTATCACACTGTTTGTGGGATGGGAAATAATGGTATACATCAAAATCTAGGTAGTTCTGTAGTTGTCAGTCTTAAAATTCAACAAAAAGGTGCAAGTGGCTCAATGATAAACTACTTGCCAGCTCTTGAACTACTAGATCACCGTCAGCAGCCCCAACTGGGCTCAGGTACGAACTTCTGACCATCCCACCGACTGTTCTTCAACCATCAGATAGCCTGATCTACTTCATTGTTGCTCATGATTGTTAAAAGTCTCCAGAACGGCTAAAACAAGGTTGACACACATTCTGGGACAAGAGCTGGATGAGGAGTACTGATTGGCTGTTGCTGTGGAAGCTTTTGCTGGTGACCAATGCAGCTAGGAACATAAAGACTTCTCAATATATATATATATATTATGCAATACGGATTGATTGTGTGAGAAAGGCCAAGCGTATCCT
>JAULKQ010071934.1:0-11075 GCA_032356285.1 Smithsoniella earleae | reverse complement strand
GTCCTCGGTGAACGGTGGGAAAAAAGTAAGCAGATCTTCAAGCTTGGAGCTGTCGTGCGCTGAACCTATCGCGGACATGATGAGCTCCAGAACTCCGTCCGAATTTTCTCCGCCATCTGTAGCAAAGTTGCTTAGAATGCGAACCGATATTTGCGCAAAGTGTGCGGAGTTTTTATCTTGAACATTTGAAACCTGCGGACAGTTTCTCTGACTGTTTCATACTTCCTTCGGATTCTTGCACGGAGTATAACCTAGATGAAGCAAGATTTGTGTACAGGCTTTCAGGAAGTTTATTGTCCAGGACTCTGTAGGCTTCGAAGTTAAGAGAGTGAGCTAGTGCGTACGAACTTTGCGATAACCACGCCGAGGTCTGACATTATTCTTGGCCATCCAAGGGTTCTCTTTACATACTCACGATGATCTTTGGAAGCTGACAACAGATCCAGTGTTTTCTCTCCAGCTTCTTCCGTATTTGGCCTGCAGTTGTCATTTGACAGCTTGCGTGTTGCCCCTGTTACGAATTCTTCAAAGTAACCACACAAGCGTGGTAGATTCATATTTGATTTTGCTAACTTTTCAGCGAGAGTGTATACTTTCAAAATTTGTCGTTCAAACTCAATGGAATCCAACGGCGGTGTTGTCAAGACCAATATGTGATACTTCAAACTAATGCCCTCTCACATGAGATAGAAACTCTAAGGTTGTGCACATATAATAGTTCGAAAAAGATTACGTTCACCGCTCGATGTAAAGCCTTCGCGAGTGCGTGTGTGTCTCTTCGCTAGCACACCAACTTACCAGCACCTGTTAATCAAAGTAAACAAATAATCAAATCTTTTCACCCGGATGACCTGACTTCGAGTCTTGCTCCCGTAAAGCACTCTTCAGGTGCTCACATTGATATGATAGTTTCTCTACCTTCTTGAGAGCCTGCAAGAAGCATGTCATGGTGAATTAACGCCGTTTGGTGCGAGAGGAAAGCCAGTGAAGGCAGACTGAACTTCTTGTACCTCATCCCGCTGCGCAGTTATATTCTCCACTTCCCCTTTTGCTTTCACCATTTCGGAACGCAGCTCGACGAGTGCATCTCTAAAGTGGGCGACAGGATCACACTTAGAGGGCGTCGCTCCTACAGGTGATACACGATGTTGAACACGCCATGGCAAGTAAAAATTTCCTTCATGTTTTCCACGATACATTACAGACTCAAGGATATAAACTTGCACCTGCTACTGCTTTTTCAATTGCCTCCAATCTACGCTCATATTCTCTTGCTTTGGCTTCTAAACTATCTGGCATCTTGAATGCAGGTGAGTTTACCGCTCAACTTGGCAACCGGTTGCTGCGGTCTGAAGCTTTGTGTCGCGAAAAACTACAGGGAAAGACGAGCGACACTCAAGTCGATGAATGGCTTCTTTTAGGTAACTTTGACTTGTCACTATCATATCAAGCAGACCATGCGAATCATGCTTCTTTAGCGGGGTATAACCCCCAGGATGCACCAACCAGTTTTGGACATAGCAATGCGTGTGGCGAAATTTATCGAAGCACAATCACCATGAATGATATAACCTGATTGAATTTTAACAATTATCAACAATGCCTTCCAAATTGATTTGTTGCAACGTTAATAGTGCCGCTCGTGGATTGATCTTGACTTATTTACAAGACACGCGGTAGAAATATATAATCGGTAACTGCATGTGGACTATTCAAGATGCACAGAATGGATCACTGCACTTGTGATGTACCACAACAAACTTGTTTTCAAAGTACTGTCTTTTACCATCACTTGAAACAGCCTACACAGCCACATGACTCAGCCAGGAAAATCCAGAACAGGCAATATTCAGCATCATAAATCATCCTCATCCTCGTCATCATCTTCATCTTCGTCATCGTCCTTGGGCGGTGCGTGCCTGCAGCATCCCACCTGGGGTTATTTGTCTATGATTACACTATTGGTGGTAGTCAAAAAATGCCATTACAAGATCTGACACTGATCAAGCGCAAACACATACTTATGAGTTCATGCAAAATGGTGATAAAAGGCCTGGACCCTCAAAAATTTCCGGTGCAAGACAAATGGAAAAATAGCTTGAAGAAAGCAGCACTCCCGACATACTCAAATCCCAATACTGCACCTGGAAGCTTTTTTAGAGGACTTGGGTTGGTCATCATCTTCTTCGTTACTGTCTTCGTCATCGTCAGAGCCATCTTCATTGTAGTCTCCATCGGAGTCCTCTTCCGCATCGCTTTCTTCATCTTCTGCAACACCACAACAGCGTCAAATTCATGCATTACACTTTGCCCAAGACGAAATATATCGGGGTTCATTCTACTTCTGCTGTGCAGACTGAACAACGTGGGTTCGAATGCCTGGCCAAAAAACCTAGCAGAGCCAGTATAGCGTTACAACATAGTATCAGCGCATAGATACAGCTCTACCACAAAGAAAGCCAGCGGAAAAAGCATTATTTGATGTGTACGAGTAGGAGAGTGGCAATAAACTTGCGAGCGGGTGCGAAGGCGCTTACACAGAACGAATTTCGAGCTAAGGAGGCCGAACGAAGCATAACATGCCTAAAGTCGTCAACTACTAATGCGAATGAAACATACCATTGAAGTCTTCATCGTCATCATCGTCGAAATTGCCTTCTAACATGCCTTTCGTGCCAGGTTCTTCTTTTTTTGCTTCGTCTTCGCCGTCGCTTTCCTTTTTGGGCCTCTTAGCAGCGGGCTCTTCTGGGCACACTTCCTCTTCTGCACATTGCATCCGGTGTTAGCACTCTGAACGAAGTATGAGAAGGCTACGCAAGTCAGCACGCAGTACATGTGCATCGAATCGAATCTTAAGGGTCAAGAAGGTAGTTTATTTATGCAAGGATATGTCTGTGCAGAAGGTCAATGCAGAAAGATATTCTTCGTCATGTGCATGGAACTTGTTGACCTACCTGGTTTTTCGGGCATCTTTATTGTCGGTTGAATTGCAAAAAACCGAAAACCTGTTTCAGGCCTTGACTGACTTCTTCCACGCGGCCCTCAATCAAAGTATTTTCACAATCTAGAACACAAATGCTCTGTTATAATAATAATTGGCAAAGAGAACGCTAGAGCGTTCGAAATTACACAATGTGAATTCTTGAAGTATTTATGCCAAGCGACGATAGATGCTAGCTAAAGATATGTGTTATGAAACTGTGACTTCATTGTTCATCTTCAACTAGAGTCTGCGTCGCAAGCAACCACACACACAATACATTTTCTAGCCGGTGTCACCAGTTGGCATGCCTCCGAGAGGAGGAATATCGTGGAATTACACATTGCGGATACCCCGCGGACACGGTGTACATGCATGATAGGAAATCTGCGACTTCGAACTGATCTGAAATACATGTATTGTTGGAATAAAAAAACCGCAGTTTCAACGGGATTGTGTGATCGTATGGATTCTCTCAATACCGCCTTACTTGACTTGTGTTATAATGTGTTGCCAATCCTTATCTCAAATCTACATCCCACGTTAGTACGGCTGGATCTCAACATGTACTCAACCGCATCTGTAGGAGATACTGCACCACAGCCCCGTACGCTGCAGCGCGCTGCGCACTGTTAGCGCACGTGCACTAGCTTACTGATGCGGTGCGAGGAATTCCACGACAGAAACGGATACTCTGGGGCTCCAAAAAAATTTAATGCATTTCAGACTCAAGCCTACAAGTGCTCAAGCCCTGCATCTGAAGCCGGTCAAGGCCCAGCTAGCCCGTCCGTAGGAGCCTTCCGTATCTCGTGCGTTGCATGCATGGGACCGTTAGAGTTACAGATGGGATTGAAGCAAATTCACGCAGCAATGACTACGTTTTTTTTTTGGCTCCATTGACATGCAGTCAGCGTACTGCATGTTACCGATCATAACATCGTTATCTTAAACCTACTGCAATCTGTCCAGCAATATCTTGGCCTCGACGAAACGACATTACCGAGGTATTCCGAACTTGTGCACACTCGGGATCCATACGCTGAAGGCCTTGATTGCATCGGAGAAGTTGAAAATCGCTTGTGTTGCTACTGAATACTCTGATTACCACCTGTGGTTTCTTCCTGTGGGTGTAATTGATGTAAAGGAAGGCGACACGCATTGAAAACAACACTCTTGCCTGAATGCCGTTTCAGAACGATGTTGCAGTCCGTCGGTACGTGTATGCTGACAAACTACTCTCTTTTGCATTCCGTTAACATCACTGTTCGATAAATACGGCGTACCTCTAGAGCAACTGGGAGCCAGCCACCTTGCGGCCCCACATCTTCGTGTTTCGGGCACCAAGCTGAAGAAACAGCCTCGAAATTAATACCGGGGAACTAGACTGGTGAAGAGTTGCTGTACATTTTCGGTCATTCCTATGCATTGGCAGCCTTATCTGATCTTTCACACGTTTCGCACAACATTTGACTGAAGTGCAGTAGTTCTGACATGGATATTATCCTCCATACATTCTGAGTTACAGACAATCGACATCATCTCCTCGGATGAGAAAGAAAAATCTATCAGGAGGTAACGCGCGGTAGTACAAGGCATTATTGCGAAACTTCCAGCATCAACTACGTTCTGGTAGATGACACAGCAGATTAGCGTGCAACCACAGTCAATAACATGTGCGATAACTCATCAGAAAATTCTCTGTTATAACTACTTCTTCAAGGCATTGTACATTATCTCCAGACAAAGCTCGTGTTAACTAGGGGGTCCAGCCGGGCAGAGCGGAGTTCAAGCCCGCCTATTTGTCTGACCTTGCCTTGGTTTTCTTAACTCCACTCGATTTTTTGTCAACTTTTCTCACCGCAGATGCAGCGCGTGAGCCACGGCTGGGTTGACCGCCTCCTCCACCGGCACGGATACCTGTCCCAGAGACCTGGTTACGCGGCACTGCAGTGCTAGAGTTGGTTGCAGCAGCAGCTACGGCGGGAACAGCAGCTACTGGCTTCTTCTTCTGTTGTTCTTTGGTGGATTTGCTGTTGTATCTTGGCTTGTACCCTGGAGGGTAACAGTTCATGGATGGCGGAGGCTGACGCTTGAAGTAAGGGTGGTGCAGTGCTTCCTCAGCTGTAAGTCTCTTTCCAGGATGGTAGTGCAGCAACCTGAAGACATCGTAGTAATTTCACATGATCACTGTAACACGTTCACTGCGATGGGGTCAGCGTCTCAGCAACTAACAGCACATTGAGAACCACAGAATCATTGGCATCACAAACTGTACCTGAAGTCACTTGTGATAAAAACTGCAGAGTATCCACACCTTTTCCAATTGGCCTGGCGAACTGATTAAGCTACATATGGTCCTGACCCAAAAACGATGAACACAGGCTTGACAAAATATTAATAAGAACTCATGCTAAGCCCTCAGGCTTGAACTCAAAGCTTGTTTTGATGTCAGGATGGTATTCTCAGAATGTACAATTTATGCAAGTTTTCTCAAGGCTTTCTTTTCTACACAGTTTCTATTGCGATCCAGTGTATAACATGACAGCACACTCAACACTCAAGTACAAGTGATGATGGCCTACACACATTTTATCAATCACGATAAAGCACATAATGAGACTCTGGAGCTTGAGTCTGCTCAGTGCTGCTTGTTTCATATACTGGAAGTAAGTGTGCCATGTATGTTGAGTTGGCCGACATTCGCCCACCATGGCCATATCTCAACTTGGGACAGCCAGGCTGGCTCAGAAGACATATAGCATTGACTTTCACTTCCAACTGAACTTACACTCTCACTTTCATGTCACAGAGCCAACTGTACCGAGCAGATTGAATCAGCTGAAGAGTCTTCATCTTGCCTCTTCTTCCCATCCTCAAGCCTCTGAGCCGAAGGACGAAGAAGTTTCTTTTCATGTAAAAATGTCCTAAAACCAAACTTCTGTTTTGCTGGACAAACCAAAATCTGTTGAGGTTCAGGAAGTTCCACAGCTTACCATACTAATGTCATATTCTCGATGAGTCCTGTCCCCAAAAAAACGCCGTCAAAGCCAAAGAAATTGAATACGAGTCTCATCCATTGACAGCGAATTTACTTCTCCTTTTCTCAGCCGGCGATATCGTGGCTTTTCTCGAGCGCTCAAAATTACGCGAGTGAGACTTTCACATGTGTTTCCAGTCTCTGGTTGCACTGACGCCAATGCTATTCAATAACAATAAACTCCATCTTCAACCGAGAAAGACTGCTTAATACCCGAACGTGCGATTGCGTACAGACGCAGCTTTGGCTCGTGCACTCTCTATGTGTAACTATTTGGCGACAAAGTAGCTCTAGGTAGCTGATCGTGGGTTCAGTATGAAGCCCGGTAAATGTATCCTGATATTCCAGACGTTGCCGTTGGGCTCTATTGAGTTAGTACTGACAATTCATTCGCGTCAGCGATATAGCACGCTAAATCCATAACGGTTTTCATGCAACTGTATGCATTGTTTGCAACTTCGGTACTTTTTGAGCGAGTGCGCACTACACAGCGCGGTTTGTCGTCGGGGTGAGCAGAAATGAAAACGCTGATGTCCTGCTCATGTGAAAGAGTTTTCATATACCAGCCAGAACAATTTTTGGCTGTCCATGCACCTTTAAAACGACGAGCAAGCAAAAAAAACATTCGCTGTTTCCTGTTCAGAAACCATTTTCGTCGAAAAGTTGGCATCAGTCCGGTTTCTGCAGTCGCAGTACACAGGCAATGGGCCTGTTTCCAAAACCGAAATAAGATGGATTGATTTCACCACAAAATAAATTAATAAATAAAATGTTTAACGTACTCTTTATCACCCTGAAGGTGATTGTACCCGCATTCTTTGTGTGATGTTCTGACCTTGTTCAACAAGGACACTTCACCAAATGGAAACTGTGCTGTGTCACAGATGTCTTGCCAATTGACCCCTTGAATAAGCCCCACTTTATGTCACACTGGAATAAATCCAGTAGACTTGTGTCGCAAAAGGAAACCAGGCCAATAAGGGAGGTCGTACAGCTGACTATCAGCTGTGTTAAACACCGAGCAAAACTCTACAACTACAACAAAATTACACACCCAGAGAACACTGCAGCACCATTGCATTTGGTCCCATTTGGCTGAATATGATCTAAGCACCCAGTGGCTCTCATTTCATTCGTGAAATGACTCTAGAATTAAATTAATTCAGAACGAAATGTTTTAAAAAAACGTGACTTCACGTTTCCCTTACGCTTCACTCACTTGCGACTGAAGCCTTCACGTGCATATTACTGCTGAGACCAGACTAGTTTCTGAAACCATGAAGCATGACTTCGTGTTCAACAAAATGTGCCGGAAATGTGTCCCAGTTATTTCGCTAGTGGAAAAAGGGAAGAACGCACTGTTTCAAGAGATCAACGGCGTGCTTGAAGCTCTGGTCGTGCACCAGGTTCGGATTGCAGCGCAGAAGGTGGTCCTCGAGGCATTCGCGGTAGTCACGAGCAGGTTGTTGAATGTGCTGCGTGTTTCGCTTCCAGTGCGCAGTTTCGACAATCCCAGGCCAAGCATCAGCCGACAACGGGCCCATAATCGCCATAATTTTGTGTAATTGGTCATACTGAAAAGCGTCCAGTGGTTCTCGAACTTCCTGCAAGTGCACATGCCACCTGACGCCCCGCAGCAGGCATTGTACGCCAGACACCACAGCGCAGTTACATCGACTAACTAAGCGAATTGTGCGCGCTTGTGTTCAAGCTGCGCTGACTTGTAATGTATTTGTTGGCAACACCTTCACGAAATTCGGCCTCAAGACTTGCGGTCTTTGCTTGCGCTGAGGCTATTTCCGAGACGCGACCACGTTAATTAACTCTGTGATATAACACTATTTCACGCCGCTCTAACATCGATGCTATTAAATGCGGTCTTATAGCATGGAAAGCGTGATCTGTCAGCATGGGCGGAATATCGGTACGTTTTGATTCAACTGCAGCTGCAAGTCTAGATGTTACTACATGATTACTTAGCTCAATACAATTCATTTTCGCTTTTCTCATGTTTCATCAAGTATCTATTACTCGTCGCGGCTCATGACGCCACAGCAAAGCATGCGTGGCAACCCGATGACATACTGCGGCTTTGGTCTAACAGGAGAGCAACCCAACGTTTATCATGGAAGGATCCTCGAGGATTCCACTCCCTCGCCAAGTCTCATATCAGATATTGACATGCCTGTGGAAATACCCTCACTATGCCCTAGCTTACTCAAAGTCTTGTATTCAATTTCATAACTAGGGTCCATAAGCAACAATCTGACAGCTACTTTCTCGGAAACGAGCCGAAGCCACCTGCTCTGCGCCTTCCGATTGGTGTCTTTGAATGAGGCTACGTACAGCGCTTACCGCTGTCTTGTCAATATAAACTAATCTATGGTTTCCCAAGTTGACTTCGCGCTGCAAAACATGGCGAAACCAGCACGAGCCAGCTTAATCTTGTCTAACTCGCAGTTCATATGATAGGGCGTACATTGCAGGCACTTAGCTGAGATAAGTTGACCGTCTAGGGTGCACACCAAAAACCACCACAGTGGTCCAACAACATAAAAAAAAAACCACTCAAATTGAACTCCAAGCGCACCCCTATGATAGTCCTGTATGCGAGGCTGCATTTCTAGTACAGGAATACTATGTTCCGTTCACAGTTTTCTTTTTCTCTTCCATCAGCAAATAAAGTGAAGGGCTGTGTTACCGGCCTTGAAAAGATTTTTTTCAGGGCCATTTGAGTGGCATTGTTAAAGATTTCATCGCGTTAGTACTCACCATTTGCCCTGGCTGAGGGCTGTAACTGCTGTGACTTACTGTAACCTGCATTTGATTTAGTTTTACTGTTGATAAGGCAAACTAATTGCACAGTCAATTCATGAGGTTTTGGTGCAGTTATGAACACCAATGATTATGCTCTTGACACAATTTAGTGCCGAATTGTGGCATGGAGCAATGCTGCTTCTTGAGTAACGCGTTATGGTATGGCAGAGACACACAGAGGGTTCTTTTGAGGCTTGCAAAGCTGCCAAGGAGGCGAAACAACACGAAGAAATGATTCATCTTCACTGAATTGCTGGAAGTATTGAGTATACCGTGTAAGAACAGGTAAATAACAACACATGATCCTGCTCATTGTTGCCAGTTGACTGTACTTGCTCATCCTGTTGCTCTTCTGTTCAGATATGTAAGATGAAATAACAACCTGAAGATTGTTTGTTCAAGTATATGCCAGTTCTTTTGAGCTGGATGCCATGAACAGTGAGAAAACACGCACAAAAATTTGCCACACATGAAGTACATGGAAAAGATGCATACCGACCCTGGAAATAAGGCAGTCAGAGTGAGCAGCTCTCCAAGTATGCACCCAGCAGCCCACATGTCAACCGCAGGAGTGTAGTGTGACGTTCCCAGTAGAAGCTCTGGTGCACGGTACCAGATTGTAACTACCACTCCATTCTCTACTAACGGTCTTGGTGGGCTCCTGTACACCCTTGCAAGCCCGAAATCCGCAATCCGAACCCGACCTGAAATCGTGAAATTTGCTTGAATACCCTTGGTACTACGCAATCAATGCCCCCAGAACATACCAGGGTTCGGAGCATCAATGCCGCTCACAAGTAAATTCGACGGCTTCATATCGCGGTGAATGACCCAGTTTTTGTGTAGGTAAAAGAGGCCCTGTAAAACTTGAAACATGATGGAACAAACCATGTTCGACGGGAAGTACTCCATCGGTAGCTGTTTCAAACGATTCGCATAGCCCTTTTGAACCTGAATAGCTTAACGATATAAGCTATTGTGCTATATCAGCATATTGAATCCAAGGGGTGTACATTTCAATGTGCTGTCAAGTTGCTCGGAACACACCTGCATCATTTCATGTAGATCGTGGTCCACAAATTCAAATACTAGGGATAGTGCAAACTCGGATACTGTGTTATTGACATAAACCGATTCCAGCTTCAGGATGTTTGGATGTGAAAGCTCTCTGAGCAGAGATGCTTCTCTGATTGCTGCAACGGGGATACCCTCACTTTCCTGCACACACTTCTTGATAAGCACGCATGACACTTCAGAACAGACTATTGGAAGAGTATATCGCTTTTTTACCTGCTTAGAGCCCTCCTGTTTGATGGTTTTGATGGCAACATGACTTCCTGTCGCTGATCTGCACAAGTACACTTGCCCAAAAGTCCCCTCTCCACAACGATGTACAACTTCATAACCAGGTGGTATTCCCTTCACTCCAGTGAGACCTGACGCATTGTCTTGCTTTCGCGACATCTCGCATCGATCCTTTGTTTAAAGGGTGTGTATCAGGATACAAGACCTGGGTCGTGGCTGAAAGCCCGCATGAACAGCTATTTCCAAGCTCTTCGTTCCACAACCAGCTAAAAGGTTGAAAAATAGCTACTGTATCTCAGAAACAGCGATTTCCCTTCCAGTTAACCAATACAGTCTGTAATGTCAACGCTATCAAAGACGGATATGATTTCCGTACATGTCGACCAATCCACACAGGTAACCCAAAAATTAAAATAGGAGTACAAGAATAAGTGTAAATTGTAATATTAGTTGGCTTTCAAGTTCTACATATCGAAAAAGAACACAGTAGTAGTATTATTTCACGACTCACTAGAACTGTACTCAAAAGAATGTAGCGACTTCTTCCAGAGTTATACGGTATGAAGATGCGTAACAGTAACGGACGCACAGAGATGTCGAATGTTTTTAGTCCGTTCCATTACGAATGGCGCCAATTCGATAGATTCGTGGTTTCTCCAAAACTAGAGATCTGCTATGGCTGCACGTAAGAGTGTCGATTGGAAAGATGGAAATGTTGAAAAAAAATTAAATGCTCTTCCTGCTCCTTACAACAGCTATAAGCACATGCCTGGGTACCTTATCCTAGTGACACTGAAAGGGTACGTAGTCCCCCGAGATGAAAAAAAACAAGGGCGGAGATTTCACAGCCTTAAATTGTTACCAATTCATTTGAACGTTATACTGTCGAGGACAACCCTAGGTCACAGATTCCACACATCCAAAACAAGGTAAAAC
>JAULKQ010071923.1:0-18777 GCA_032356285.1 Smithsoniella earleae | reverse complement strand
TGACGTCAGCATTCCAAGGCGGTTTCTTCAAGCCAGCTCTATCATTCGTCCCCAGATCAGCGAACTCTCTGTGTTCATCAGACACACTGTTCCCCAGCCCATGCTCGCCTCCTGTCTGCGGCCACTGTAAATCCCGAACGCTCAGAAAAGGCCGTCCCGCAGGAGTGGCAGCACTTCCCTCTGCACCGGTACTCTTGCAGCGGCTAGCGTGATTCTCAGCACAATCACCTGGTGCCTTGTCGCGTGCTATCATGCCCACCAGCTGGTTTACGACACTGTGAACAACTGGTTGCTGGACGGCTTGCACAGCGCTGTCCTCCTGAGGACACGCGTTCAGGGGACGGGTGCTCAGACACTGCTGCGAAGCAGCTGCATGGCGCTGCCGAGTTTCGGCAAGCGCTTGAAGAAGCTCGTCAACAGCTGATTTAACTTCAGAGGCAGCAGCTTGGTCCCCACTTGAGGCCGTATGTGGCAGGTTTGAGTGCACTGTGCCTGGGGATGGCTCAGAATACAGCAAAGGGGAATCCGCCTCCGGGAGGGGTTGTGCAAGGTCACTGGTCAGCGCTGGAGAGGGCTGCAAGTGGTTGACATCAAGCTTGTGTGCCGACCGGCTGCTACGTTTCACATTGAATATGCCTATGGTTGGTGGGGTCTGCTCTGCAGATCTTGGCAAAAACTGATTGCTCTGGAGATCTTCTGACGCAACCCCTGGCTGAGAAAAACTTCTGCTTGCAGGTGTGCAGGCTTCTTCCTCGCAAATTGCAGGGGAGACTGGAATTTGAGGCTTCGACCCGGGCAGGATCTTCTGGACATTGGTATTGCAGGTTGGGTCAGGGTTTTCCATCCCAGATTCGCCGAAGATTGTGCTGACAGGCGTAGAAGCCTGGGAGCTATCTTGTGGAAACCCTCTGTGCTTCAGCACTCGCTGGGACAGCTCTGCCAGCTTGTTCTGTTGCTCACGGAGCTGCTCGGCTTGCTCCTGAAGTCACGACATTGTACAATTGAATAGCTGTGACGCCTCTGGAAGGAAGACCAAACTGTCTAGCTGTTTTGGATGTTAACAGACGAAGTAGCTGGGCATACCTGCATTGTGCGGTGCAGCATTGCAGACTGTGAGATCAACTGTGCAGTAGACGGGCTACATGGGCCAAGTGCTGCTAGCCCTGGTGACCTGGCATCTGCCTGGTTCAAAGTATCCTGATACTGTGCTTCTGCGTTTGTGGCTGGATCTCTACAGCAAGAAAAGTTAATCAGATCATTGGATGATGTATTTCACCCGCATTTATACCTCTATAGACCTCAGTTCTACTGTAGGGCATCAGCTCTCATAACACATGCCTCATCGAGACACCATCCACATGGTGTTGCCTGTTGACCCGATACGACAGCTAACCTGGGAAGGTAGTACATGGAGAAAATGCAGGAACGACGTGGGTGTTTGCAGTGCTTGCTGATGAAGCTCGCGACTGCAACTTGGACGGTGGGCCAGGACTAGTGCGTATTGCGGGCCAGCAAGGCAGCCACTAAGGCCTCTCAAGGAAAGGTTTTGCATCATATGCCACCAGTGTATAAGTCAGGGTTATAACACCGGAACGCAATCGTTAAGACTGAGAACTGCAACGAATTAATAACGACATCGATGGCATAAGGTGAGAAATGCACCATATCAATACAATGATTGACCAGCGCAGACCTGGTTCCAGCATCTGGTAGGTGATGGCTTGTCCTCGCGAGGCTGTCGGCATGGCTGAGCATTTGCCGTAGTGTCGAGCCTGCACCACGATCAAGCAATTGTATGCTGGATCTAAATATTAACTTCGCTGAGCACCTTAAGAAGCAAAACCTAAGTCTCCTTCTCACCGATTGGCTTCTACGGACAAAAACAAGATGCAGCAAACGCTATTCAACAAAAAGTTCTTGCGCTCCCTCTTGCCAAACTTTACGGAATATTTCAAGCTTGACGAATCCAATTCGACACAAAGTTCTCTGTATTGGTGTTCAAGAGGATCGGCATTGCACTCTCGCCTTGCCCGCTCAGTGAATTCAACTTGAGAAACTTCGCACACTGATAATTATCTCAGAGATGCACTTCGTTTCGACATGACATGCTTCAGAACTTGAGAATTTCATTGAATTTTCGAGTCCGTACTTCTTTCAGTAAATAAAGCCGAGTTTATTGTAACGTACCTTACGAGACACCGAAATGCATTCACGGGGACGTGCTATACCG
The DNA here is from genome assembly GCA_032356285.1 of Smithsoniella earleae. Classification (NCBI taxonomy): domain Eukaryota; kingdom Viridiplantae; phylum Chlorophyta; class Ulvophyceae; genus Smithsoniella; species Smithsoniella earleae. The sequence continues at coordinate 16,547 of JAULKQ010071923.1, read as the reverse complement.
CATTCAGCCAAACAATTCACTCAGCTGTTCGAAAGCAACCTTCGAATCCAAGTCCAGCTGGCTGTCAAAGTCTGCCACACGATCATACTCTCGAATGCTCTCCCAGCTACTCAATTTATACGGCTTGAAGCGCCGTCGTGCATAGTTGCCTCGAATCAGGCACGGTTTGCATCAGTGGATGTGTGGAGAGGGGCGACTTTTAGGAAAAGTGTTGTGTGGACTTCTTGACAGACGTACTACATCACTTTTCTTTAAATTATCTCCGAAGGGTTGTAAACTCATGCAGACTTACGACAGGCAAGCCCTCGAGGAGATGATGCAGAAGTTCAAGTACAATAATGAACATTCACTTGTCAGAGAGATGGAATGCAACAGGTAACGCTGCACTTGCTATTTATTTTATTGAGGGTGTTGCATCGAATGCAGATATGGGGTTCGACAAGTGGACGAATACGTGCCATGCGTGGAATTGCTAGAACTATCTAGAATAGAAACAAAAACCCATGCAACAACCATAAGTGAAGGGTAGGTGATATATACTCGACGTGATTTCTCAACTCGACGAGTAAATATTGTTACTGACATAATTTTACAAGTATAATATAATAATGTTGATTTATTTTCCTTCCACAGGGAGTAATACCATCTTAGGGTCAGTATTCCACTCTGGTGTAATTACACCAGAGGTAGCAGTGAATTATGCTTCATCATGTATGAGCATCATGTCATTTTTTCCACTCCGTATTAACAGTGTGACGGGAATACATTACTTGCAATCACAGTAGAAGTAGGAAGTTGTTTCATGGAGGGGATTTAGAGTGGGATAGGAAAGATGATTGAGAGTGGAGGGTGAGGAGGTGATGTGATTTTGAACGAAATGGTGCAATTGACATGATTGCATGGAAGGAGAGAAGTGTGTGGATAATTCATAATATCACGATGTTACACCACATTAGCGTAACTCATTACTCAATTATTAATATTACCCAAAGATGTAAACTTTGAATATTCCATTTACTGCCGATGTCACAGGTTGCTCACAGCCTTCCAATTGTACGATTTACTACATTCCTAGTTCAAAACAAGTGGACTTATGCCTCAAGAGCAGTAGCCTCTGGCATGGCACTGCTATGGTGCTTCTTAATCAACCATCGTCCTCCCTCACGAACATAGTTAAAGGTGTAGCGAGCTTGTACCTTCTTGCCAGATGTTCCCATTTCAAAGGTGTAAATACCTTGGTTGGACACAGCACTTGGCAAGCCGAGGTCATCACGGCCAATCAAGCGAATGTGGTACTCATCAAGTTCACCTTGTGGCTGGTTCTTCAAAAAGTCAATGAAGTATTGCCGACGCTCATCCTTTGTAGTACGAACATCATCCGCAACAGTGGGCAGCAAGACTGCATCTTGTGCGTAACAATCCACAACTTGCTCTGGGTCAAGAGTCTTCAAAGCACTGTTCCACTTGTAGAATGCTGCCAAAACACCTTCCAGTTCTGCCCCAGTTAGCTCCGGGTCAGTTGAGCTGGTGGAGAGGTATGGCTTGCCTGAAACACATCAATAGATCAGACCAATGTACCTGTTATGATTTGGTTAAATACAAAGTGCAGAACAAAGTGCAAAATTCAGTTAACCACACCTGTGAATTCAGATGCCTTCAGTTGAGAGGGAAGCTGAGAGCTGTGATGATGTAGAATCTTCCACTCATCATTAACCTTCTTGTACACGTAGGTGAAACGAGCTTGTACCTTTCTCCCATCAACACCGAAGGTGAAAGTGTAAATACCAGAGTTGGAGATTACAGTAGATTCTCCATTTGCATCAACAGCCTCCTCACGAATGCCATACTCATCAATTACACCCTGCGGCTTCAACTTCAAGAAAGCAGTGAAGTAGTCTACAAGACCCTGGCGGGTGGAGCGGACAGCGTTCGAGACAGTTGGTAGCAAAACGCCATTGTCAGCATACATGTCTGCAACCTTCTCTGGGTCACCACTTGCGAGTGCATTGTTCCAAGCTTCAAACAGACCAAGAACATTCTTAACTTGTTCCCCAGACAAACGTGGATCAGCTGTGCTGAAGTACTCTGGCACAGGTGGCAGTTCTGGCTGGGTAGCTTCTGGCATTGCACTGCTGTGGTGCTTCTTGATAAGCCACCTATCTCCTTCACGCACGTAGTTGTAGGTGTATCGAGCCTGTACCTTCTTGCCTGCTGCTTTCAAGTCAAAGGTGTAGATTCCCTGGTTGGAAACAGCGTTTGGAAGACCAAGCCCATCTCGGCCAATCAAGCGGATGTGATACTCATCCAATTCACCTTGTGGTTTGTTCTTCAAGAAATCAATGAAGTAAGAACGACGCTCATCGACTGTTGTGCGTACATCATCTGCGACGGTTGGCAGCAAAATTGCGTCATGAGCGTAGCAAGCAACCACTTGCTCCGGATCAAGAGTCTTGAGTGCACTGTTCCATTTGTAGAAAGCAGCCAGGACTCCATCCTTCTCAGCTTCGGTGAGCTCCTCACTCACGGTGCTTTCAGAGATGTAATCTTTGCCTGCATGTCGTGATGAGGATTAATGCGGTGTCATGTGCGGACGAGGCGGAAGCTCTTTCTCTGAATGAACATCCACGTACCTGTGAAAGGAGAAGCCTTCAGCTGGGAAGGAAGCTGAGAGCTGTGGTGACTTAGAATCTTCCACTGGACTCCAACCTTTTTGTAGACGTATGTGAAGCGAGCTTGAACTTGCCTTCCGTCTGCCCCGAAGGTGAAAGTATAGATTCCAGAGTTAGAGATAACTGATGACTCGCCATTCACATCAACAGCCTCTTGGCGAATTCCATACTCATCAATGACACCCTGGGGCTGAAGTTTCAAGAACGCGGTAAAGTAGTCGACAAGTCCTTCGCGTGTGGACCGAACTTCGTTAGAGACTGTCGGCAGCAACACCCCGTCTTCAGCATACAGATCAGCTACCTTCTCTGGATCGCCGCTAGCAAGCGCAGCATTCCAGTTTGCGAAGCAGCCAAGGATTTCCTGGACCTGCTGGCCTGAGAGGCGAGGGTCAGCTGTGCTGAAGTACTCTGGACCACCTGGAGCAGCGGATTCCGCACTACCGTTTTTGGCAGCTTCTGCATTGAAGAGAAAATGGTTCTGACATGCCTAACTAAGTCGCACAATCTGAGCCACAAACGTCAGAAAATCTAGGTACAAGGCTTCTACGTACACACAACGTGATCATTCCTATTAAAATGTCTGTCGATTATACGAGTGATGCGATACACATTATCCGTACAATGAATTCGTGACTGAATAAGGCGAATGGCATACCGTCCTTCTTGCCGCCCTTCCACCATTGCTTCTTATCAGCAGGGGCAGCCTGCACTCATGTCATGCATCACGAGGAGCCATGGATTATACAAGCAAACACTATACTAGCATACATAAATAACAAACAAGCTCGACTATCGAAGTGAAGTGCAAGTGTCACGATACCCAACAAACAAATGTCTAGCAGACCGTAATGACATTCAAATGATTAGTTGCTTACTGCTGACACGACGGGGCGCTGAGCACACAAACCATGTTCACACGAAACGGAGTTGTATTTTTGTTCCTTCGACGTACAGGATCAAGATGATAGCAACAACTGGAAACGCAGACCGGACACGTGAACAATCAAGATTGTGCGCCGGGTTTCCCTATACAAATTTACGGTACAGCTGGACAAAGTATCTGCTATTCACACAATTCATTGTATTATCGAGTTCAATAACGTGTTACAGGGAGAGATGCCTCACCTCAGCTTGTGCCTGTACACGCAGGGTAACAGGTTTCCTAACCTGTGCGCGGAATGCAGGAGCGCGAAGCCTTGGCTGCAAGGTGTTTGCTTTCAATGCCATCATGTTTAGCGTGATCTGTGGAGTGCTTGATGAACTTAAGAAGGGATGTGGCCGCAACCTCCGGATGACAGTAGATGAATTTGACTGAGTGGTGCCAGGTATAAATATTAAGCTGGGACACAGCTTCGCTAAGTCTGTTCTTGACTGCTTTGATTTTTCTTCTTTTTTTGGGGTCGAAAGCTAAATGGAGCTACAACTTGAATTCCTCCAATCTACAATCCCTACTTTTCGGCTTCCTTAGTATTGCACCCCTGTAGATAAGGGGGCATTTTTTCTATGTTTAGTGCAGACTATCTATTATTTATCGGCTATACATAATAGTAATAATATTTTTTTACCACCCACGCATGGGTGATAATCGCGGCATAAATCGGAATGGCATGACATGTTTCGCTGTCTTGAAGACATACAGCTCTCTTTCACGTCGGCTACCACTCCAATCCCAAGTATGTAGAAGTATGAAAGCAAGCGCGCCACTTGTTCAATAGTTTGGCGCCCTTCACAGTATGAGGAAGGGTCGCATGTGTGTCACGTGATATTGCGCGGCCACAAGTCACTCGGAGAACCTGGTCAATGCATCCATAGATTACAGTAAATCCATAGTGAGAAACGGCTTGATTATCTCGGTTCTAGCCTCATCAGGCTAATCACTGATTGGTGCTCGATTTCAGAAGTCCCGTAATCGGTGCAGGGTTATAACAATCATCACCGGAACCAAGTCGAGAGAATCTGTTGTCATGACGAGCGATATGAGTGTGACGCAATCAAGCCCCGCCCGATTGGACGTGTGCAATGTCCCAGAACGCCCATACAGGAAAGAAGACGCGACACCCCCGAACGGATATCGCTGAAATAGACAAGTTTTCGACTCGTTCGACCGAGGTATAATATAGTACCATTCGTAAGTAATAGTACACTCAGGTGGCCGCTAACGTTGGTTGTATGAGAGACGTATGTGGTATCATGTACCAAGTGCTAGTAGTGCATGCACTTGTCTTTCACCCTGGCCCCCTCGTGAGGCCTCATCCAACTGCAGTCTATTGTCTGTTATATTCTAATCATACAAGTATGTCAATATCATAATTCGTCATGTGTAAGTCGTTTCTCCTGGCACTCACAAAAGTTACCCAAGCAACGCAACTGCAACTCGGGGAAGGTTCTAACATACGTTGCAATTCTTAGTCTCTGTTTAGCTGCGTGCAAGCGGGAAGCTTATGGAGCCAATGAGATGCTGTAACGCCAGGTGGTGGATCCAACACTCAGGGACCCTTCTCCGCTCTCTCCATCTCTATCTCACCGGCCTAAATCTTTGAAGGGCAACTCCAACACTTATCGGAGTGGTAAGTTATCCCATGCCGATTGGCACGGCTTCATTGCGATGCTCAACATGTCAGCAATGTACACCGGAAACCCCGAGCAAGATTTTAACAACTGCATCAGGAATGGTGCGTTTATCAGTGTTTTCGACGTCTTCTGCACTTTGTTTCTCAGTATCCGTAATGGTGCAAGAGCGGGTTTAAGGTGGGTTGGGATCATCGCGTTGACGTGCACCAAGTCGTCAAAAGCTATGTGCGCTTCTACCTCCATAGGATGTTGGCAATTATTGACTGTAAAACGAATGATAAGGTTGCGCTTGACGCGCTCAGAAGTAGTATTTCTAGGGCTGAAAAACTTTGCGTTTTCAATCCTTGGGAAACGCTTGTCGTGCAACAGGCACTGCCTCGCCGGAAACCTCTGGAACATAGGTGCTCAGGAATGGAATGTAGGAAGTGTATCTGCAATTTGCACATGAATATATACCGGCCAGACCTGCCTCCCTAATGAACGGCACACATGTTATTTGCTGTAATGTACATATCTAGGGGATTCCGTAACATTACTTCTCCTGCGAGAAAGATCACGGGATCAACAAACTACACATACGATGTTGGAATCTGCACAGGCGATTGCGGTTTCTCGGAGTGTTCGAATGATTTAACGGAGTGTGATCTATCGGAAAAGTTTTCACTGTCGGACTAACTTACACGACTATCACAATTTTGTTCATGTTCTTTATGTGTTCCACGAATATTATAGCTTTCGTCAATGTCAACCTCTTTCAAGTGTTGCATCCAACCGCGTTCTTGGATGGGATCAGTACTTGCATGACACTTTGAGAGATATGGGATCATGCGAGGGTTTCATAGGTAGCTTTTCATTTCTCGATCATGAGAGCAGAACGTTACATGTTTAGACACCACAGTAATGAATAATGGGAAAGCGCCTAACCCTCTCGGTTGTAATTTATTATTGATCGTCGCATATACTCCCACTACCGCTGTGTGGTGTACACCCAGGCCTCTTTACAAAGTACCTCGGTATAGCGATGCCTCGCAATATCGAGCGAAGGATTGTGTGGTCCATCACTAACATGAAGGTAGAATGCCTCGTTATACGGCTGCTTTACAATAGCGCATGTTGTACAAGTTTTCGATTCGTTGGAAAGAGGCCTAGGTATATAGTGGCTCATGATTGTTACATTTCACCTTACAACACGCACAATCAGCAATGTCGTTAAGGTTGAGCCTAGGGACGTGAGAATCTCTTCACCAGTGCTGCTTCCAATCGTTACTTCAGCATCCTGAAGGGTTTGATGGAACCGGATTCACTTCAACAGTTGGATGGAACCGGCACAGTGTTTTGACATAACGTTGAGAACACATTCCCAAATTTGGTCCCAAATTTGCCCTCCATCAAGCGGAATTGGGTGGTTGATAATCATAGCGCGGGCATTTTGAAACGGCCTGCCATACAGTAATAGGGAGTTGGATGAAACAGAAAATTAGAGCAATATGGCAAGAATCAATGAAGATTACGCAGGAGCACGTAGCAAAGGTTGGTTGGTACGCTGCAAAGACCTCTCGCGCAGTGTTTTGAACTGTCTGTTTGTTGTATGCAGCTCAAGCGTGAAAACTGGGAGCGTAGATAGTTCAACCTTGTACACGTCGATAGATCACATCTCCCAGTCGTTACATGTGCCGGAGTTATGGTGATTGCTTGAGCGCAAAGATTGTTACGTGAGGACGTGCTAACCGGAGGAGCAGGCGAGGATGGTCTTCCCCGCCGCGTGCGTTTCCTTGAGTATGAGGAAAGGAAGGGATAATGCCGAACTGATGGTGACGAAATTGGTATGCGCTACGCAATGCAGACAGCAACAGTACTAGATCCGTTGCGAACCCTTGACAAATGGCTTGCGTACACTGGTACAATACAAAGGAAAACAGATATGAAGATATTTTGACTAGTAGATGTAAGTTTTCTAGTCAAAGTTCGATACTGGGTTCACTCTTGAGCATCCCGATCATTATTTCTTCGAGTGAATCGTTGGCCCCGGCAACGTACACTATGTAGCCCGTACGACTCGGATTTGCTCACAAAACTCTCCAGCGGGTCCTACTACTTTAGTCACGCACCTCCTCACACAACGCTTCGCTAACTGGCATGCGAACACCGGTTCAACTTCATACAAAACACAACCCACGTGTCGCACTATGTGGTCTCTGCCTCGTAACTGGCGCCCAGGCCATCTTTCATGCTGACAGCTATAGCTACAGATGGACGTGTTTACTCAGCCATTAGTTTCGAGGGTTGTGGATAGACGATTGTGAGAACCTGCGAGTAATACCAGCCTGTTAGTGATATTAGTACGATCCCTGCGAAGTCCAATTTGCGGTTCCTCCCCCTTAATCAGGAACAAGTTGGGAATCACGACGTCCGCAATATATCAGTTACGGTGTTGAGTCGTGATGAACGTTGCCTGTTCGCGACAAGCCAAAGCGTTCTTCGCTCGCGTATTTCGCAGCCCTGGACCTCAGGTGACAAAATAGAATGACAGCAGGAAACAAACTGTTGCCGAGGCAAGAATATATTTACGTGTCATTGTGAGATGGGGAACTTGATAACCCGTCGAAGTGCTTTCATGCACGAAGCAAGCTGCAGAGAATATGCAGCGAGCTAGGAAGCCCGCGTATGTAGCTCGGATTGTTGGATGTTTCATAATGGGCCCTATTCTTAAGCTGTGTTCACACAAGATTTGTTTTTTAATCGTGTTGTGCAGTATCCTTACCGCAGGAGAAACGCATGCTCATCATGTCAGGATATTCTGGCTGGTGGTGCAATCACGCTGCATGCGCTCCGCAGTGAAATGCTGTGCGTTACCAGAAACAATTCGATGTCATCCCATGCCATATCTGTACCATCATAGATCGTCTACGGTCCCATCCTTCACAATTCCGGCGTGATCTTGCCACTGCCAAACGTTCGCCTTATCAGTCTTCTCAACCAATGGGTTGGTATCAAGCAAGCAGACATCACATGGTCATTCTAAGTTCCACCAAGTCATACTGTGGCACCAAAGCTTCCAGCGAAGGTATGTCTGTGGTACAGCGCTGCTCCACTAGCAGAAGCACTCTATGCACTACAGCTGTAGGCACAGCAAGGGCTGGCCAGTCGAGAAAAGGGGGAAGCATTTCAGAATGAATGATGTCCCCATTGCTGGGGAATCCGAACAGTATTAGCAGTGTTGGGGTTTTGTGAAAAGGTGTGAAAGCTTTTTGAAGCCACCAAGGGTTGAGAGCATCAACATGTTCTTGTGAGCTGAGTTTCATTCATTATTGAGTTACAAGGCACTATTAATACAGCAGGATGGTACGTGATTCATATGCATTATTCATAACTATTTGGAACAATTGATCAGGTGGTGTAGAAAGCTGGTGGTATGAGTAGCTTCGTGAGCTGCAACAGTATTGTCAGAGACTGCAGTTGGCGAACCTGCACATACCCATTTTTATACATATAGGTGATCATGAGGCTTCATCACAGCAACCAATGCATCCATCACAAGCCACCACAGGCCCCCCCCACCCCTGGATGGCTATCCCAAGAACCTTCGGTCGATGAACGTTCTCTGCGCGACGCAGCGGCGGCCAACCTCTTTTCGAACGAAGGAGATGACGGCGGTGACGATCCACGTCACCACGCACGAGGTGACAGTGTTACGGACGCCCAGGTCCACGGCGCCCAGCAGCATGCACTCGAACAGGACCAGCTGCGGCTCCTGGCCGTAGAAGATGCACGTCGACCACATGTTGTAGGCGTCGCGGGCGCGGACGGCGCGGCGCGGCCCGGCGTCGCAAGATTCGCGCGCAGATACGTCGCGCGTCCAGCGCTGCCACAAAGTCGGCGAGACAAGCTGCATTGAGCTCCAGTCTCAGGTGCTTGTGATGACGCGACGCAGCAGACAAGGCGTCAAACATTCCAAAATAACAAGCCTTTCTGAATTTCTCTGATCAACCAAAACAGTAGAAATTCGCCTTGGGAACTACTCGTATCAAATCCAGGCACAGCAAGCCCAGCACGGAGAAAAGACTATGGTACTTTCCAAGCCGTCTAAGGTGCCTGTGCACCACCCCCAATGGCAACAGGCACCACTATTGTAAACTCCGGATAGCAGAGAGCTTTCAGGGCACCAGCTGTGAGCTTCTAGAGAATACGAAAATCTGAGAGTCACCATCACGGCAGCAGATTAAATGTTATTGTGCTGCCAATCACAGGCTCAGAATCACCAATATATCGCGGAATCTTCCATTTTCAGGCAGGACATCAAACGTATTATGAGAGATCCGAGTTCACGAATGGCTGTTTAATTCGTATATTTCAAAATATAACCCATTCTATGAGTTACAGTGAAGTAGTTTCCGTCACAATTTCAGGAACAGCAGAAATTCCAGAAAGGCCAAGTACCCTGGCAACAACCCCCTGATTCAACTTATTATTCCTCTGCCATGAACGTGGCTTACTGGATTTGCTGATTATGTGTGGCGGTAACTTGTGCGCCCCAGCCATGCTGCATGCAGGCCAGTCACTCAATCTGCACTTGCCTTGGATTGCACCCAGGGTATCAGATCCTCAGCTTCACTTAGGTGGGCAGCAGTTGAGGGAGATATCCGAGAAGAGTAATAAGCTAGTAGCCATATCTATTCTTTAAAGCCATACAAGTTGTACCTGGGACATTGTACCTGTCCTGAAGTACCACCAGTAAGCACATCCATAGTGTTGAGAGTGGCTGGCTAGCAAGAAGAGTATGGTGAGCTTTGAGATGCTTCATTGCCCTACGGAATACTGCTGAGGAGATGTACTAACCAGCGCGAGAAAATCTGAAAGGAAGCAAACAAATGTGGTCAATCCATTTGTATGAATTAGAGCGAGATTTAATCGTACAATGCTGAATTATGGAGGTGATAAGTATCTACCCCCAGTACCTCAGGTGCTATGTTACTCTTAGTCATCACCCAATGTGTATGTACTCATTGAATGATGTATTGCGGAGTTGGGGGCAGGCAGTGACGGCCCAAATTGCCCAATTTCTTCTCGTGGCCACTGAAAAACGCTGACGTCCCCACCAAAGCGAAAATGCGTCCACCAGACCTAGCAACTTTCGTCGCAAAATTCAACCTCTTCCGGCGGAGAGTGTGGTACGGCCACGCCTGTCGACCGCTGTCTGTACATGAATGGAGCGGCGGCACTAGGCTACCGAGAGTACTTGTACGCAATCACCGCCACTCAGGTGGCCAATGTCTACAGAGATCGTCGAATGCCGAAAATGGGCGGCATGTTGCCCTTTCCGGCATGCATGACATGGAGCCCGCTGTAAACTGCTGAGATGAACGTGTTCAAGTGCAGCCGGTGACAAGGCCTTATGCTATGTTACACATAGTGGTGGTTGTGAAGGAGAGAGACTGGCATTTTGAGGTTGGCGCAGAAACAAGAGCTGCCACCCCGGAACGACGGACGGGCGGTGTGGACGACCAGCGTTTGCTGAAGAGCCACAAGAGCAGTACTTGGTACTCTCATGCTTCAAGATTAGCCAGATTCTACTTGGTCCAAGTGGTTGGTTGGGTATAACGTTGGCCACACAGACTGGCTTCCACTTGTGCAGCTTCCATGTCCAGTTTCAAATGCTTTTGTATCTATTTTCTGCTGCTCAAAATCCGATTTTTCTTTCCAGATAAACTCAGCTTAGTCTTACACACCTAAATGCGACTTGAATTGGTGAGAGACAGCGTTCTGTACCAACTGCGCCTGATCAGAATCGTATCGAGCCTGGTGCAGCTGCTGGCCTGGGAAAATAAGGACAAAGTAAGCACCGTTTCAACCTACGAAGATGCGTTGTAAGTGTTGAGTGATCCAAAGCTTAGTGCTAAGATGTTCATGCAATACAAGTTTCTGAGCACTCCTGGAAGCCCGTTGATGAACTGGGCCGCTGAAGGGGCTGTTGCAACCCACACAGGCACTGCCATACCCAGACACCTGCACTCTTTTCATCAACAAGCTCGTTCTCATCCTTTGAGTGATTGACTACACTACAGTCGAATTCTTACAAGTCGAAGGATTTACTGAACATCCACCTGATTGAAGGAGCCTGGCTAATCAACTTCAGGGCATCCATTACATTGAGTAGAACCAAACTCTTTTTAGTTGCCATTAAATAACTTTTTAAAATGTGCACAAGTTGAATCTTGAGTGGGGGGCTCACAGCCTCCTCATGGCTTGGAGCCAGATCGCCTTGTACATGACGCATGCACTTCATGCACTTCACAATCACTTGAGCAACGTTCTTTTCTAATCGCTGGCTATATATTGGTGATAATTCCGCCTTGTCCGAAACCATTTGTAACATCAAGCTTGTTATTTGAAAGTGTCGCCAGGATATGCTGCAAGGCACACAAAATCACAGTTTTCATACAATTGATGAAGTTTCTGTTCCAACGTACCCGTGCCTAACGCCATCGAGCTCTGAGACGATCAATCACATGCAAGCGTCTTTCACACTTTTATTCAGTTGATGGGAGTGTCACTGTGTTCCTATCGTGCAACAACTGCTTGTAAACTAGCGGAATGTTACCACTCTCCCTCAGTGCAATATCATCAGCCATGAACAATGGATACAGTGAACAACGCTGCTGGTGTGAAAAGGTGCACACTTTGTTGACAGTACATAGCTTGACTGTGAACTTCGGATACAGGTACAATGCGTGATGTCTATGTACCTGTTTCCTGAGTGTGCACACCCCTGGACTCAGATATTGTTTTAACAAGCTCACATTAGCCTCGGCCTAAAATCAACACAAGTAATCAAAAGAAATCTTACCAGGCACATGTCTCTGCCCTGACTTAACCCAGTGAACGGCCATGTAATTCAGATGAATCATCTAGAGCTTGAAGAACAGTCCGTTGTAAGAGCAGCTTTTGTGTGAGTTCCAGCAAGAGTGGGCAGAGTTTAGTTCCCATGGCCACGTGCGACAAATTTCGCGTTGTGCGCATCGAGTAAGCAACTGTGCATCATCACATGGAGTAGTGCTCAAAGTCACTCAAACATGAAACTTGTCACGGCTTCTGTGCTTTCTATTGTAGACGGTGTGTGCCAGTTCTTTTGTTACGGTCCACAGACATATTTGCACAAGCAACAGCTACTTCATAAATCCCAGCTATATGCAAACTGTCAACATGTTCACAACATGGTCCATCCATTTACAAATATTCAGAGCCTTTGGCACAGCCACCTGAAAAACTCAAGTACAACCCACCGCACTGAAGCTTATACAGTCACTTGTGAACTTTATCCCGAGACATCTGTTACATAGCAGAACACAACCATATCCACCGTCACGGGTTATTGTGAACGTCTTGAATAACCTGTTGTCTGCCCTGGATTCGCCCGATATGCTTTGATCACAGATAAGCAGCTCTTGATACAGCTCAGTACACAGGAGCACGGAACAATCTCTAGAAGCAAACCGATCTGCAAGCATATCTGCTCTTCCTCATTGCGACAACGGGGGTTGTCATGGCAGACAACGAAAGGCTTGCTTGGTGATAAATCACCACTCAACCTGTGATACAATGTGTACACAGGTTCAATATTTAGACACAAGCTGTCTACAATAGTGAGCACACAAGCTGTAACAAGTTGCACGCTTTAGCGAGATCGAGCGCTGTTCCATGGTAGGGTGCACAGCTGCTAAGATTCTGTGAGCACGACACGAAACGTGTACTTCACCTGGCTTGGTGGAGAATCTGTGTATTGGCACACCAGAGACTGCTGGCACTATGCCATGATTCGATGACATGCATTTATCCACTAGTGGTGGACATCTCCCACCATGACATCTACTGTTAGTGTAAAACTTTGTGCTACATCGATGGTGGTGTGGAAAGTAACTTACGGTATCGTTGAGACTTACAGTCAGGCAATAGGTTCATTTTCCAACAGTATGTCGGGTCTATGGCTACGAATATTGAGCAAGCGTTTCAACAAGGAGCTGTAGTTCCATCCTGTGAGTGATTTTTGTTTTAATTGGTTGAGCGAGCTACAGGAACAGTGGTGGCATGCCTGAATACGCGTGAATTTCTTCTGGGATGTTGATGGCCTGGGGAGAATGTTAACTTTTACAGCCCTAACTACCTCGTCCACTCCACACGGAATTCTTCACCGGTAAACTTATTCACCGATATTACAAAGGTAGACTAGTGTCACCCAGACTTGCTGCAATCACTGTCACAATGACTGAACACTAAGTTCGGGATATGTTGAATCTACAAAGGATCTGCTCTTCTTATGCTTATATACCTTATCTCAGTGATCCAATTCAGTCCCTAACATCACATGAGATCTGATAGGCTTTTCATAACTAGTCCGGAAACCTCTACACACTTCCGGAGATCACTAGAGACTTCCACACTCTTCCGGAGAAGCCCACACACTTCCACCATATTCTAGAATCTACTGATTACGTAATGGATGTTTCCAGTGCTGTAACAAATACTTTAACAAAAATGCACTGCATGTTCAAGGTGATACAAAGGAACAAACTCTTGTACCGTGGGTGATATTAGCAGTGAGTGAAAATTGATACTAAATACGGGACAATCAATGTTTATGCTGCTCCTATCTTGTTTACTTGGCCAATACACACGAATCTCTACAGAACGTCTTACTGTTAATCCTGACAAAAGCATGTGATCTGATCAGGTGTCACCCTCTCACTGACCTGCCCATGAGGGTGCTCTGTCTCAGGTGGCCACGGTCCGACGGTTGCTCTGTCAGCTCAGCTTGAGAGCACTCTGGTTCAACTGGTTTTTGCCCTTATTGCCTCTCTGCACATTGCAGAATCGGCCACACTAAGCAGTTAACAAAAGTGCTTGCCTGGCAAGAATGGTCCTTGTACACTTTCGAACAACATAGTTTCTTTGACTGACAAGCGGTCTGGCGTGTAGCCTCGGTATGAGCATGTGTGGGTGGGCATTTCATCGATTTGTTCTCCAAATGATCCGGGTCTTGAGAGCCTTGTTGGTTGGCGAGAGTGGCATAGCAGGAGCTTGACGCTGTACGGGAGGAGATTGGCAACTTGATAAAAATTACTGACAGGCTTCATTCTGAACCACTTAGAAGCAGCGTGCAGCAGTATGTGCATCTCCATGCTAAGTGCGAGTCAATATGTGCTGGAACCGACATAGGGATCCTTGCAATCACAAGCAATAGAGTTTGATTTTGAAGCTCGTCCTGAGGGGACATGCCGACAGTGAAGGAAACACAAGAATGTACTGATTGTGGATGGCTCCTACCAGAATACACAGCACCAGATGGCATGTGACATCTACGCTTGATTCTCTAAACTCCGAACCCCTGCATGGCAGCCAACATATACACACACCCTCTGGCATTACAAGCATGCGCTGTATTCAGAATTTGAATTGTCCAGAGAATCAACTGTCTGTTGATGACCTCATTCATCCTTGCTTCGCTGTGTTAGCATCGGATTGGCTATGGTGAGTCAGGAACACGAGGCACATTGTATGTATACTCACGTGCAAACGCACCTCACAGCATACGAGTTACAAGTGTTGTTTGAAACAATTAACGCACAATTCTATCGCCCTCAGATGCGGTCTGTTATGGCACAATCCGCTGATTCAGTTGCCTAAGCCGTCCACAGTGGCGCCAGTCTTGGGGAAGCCGAAGCGCTTCAGGCAAGCCTGGCCCAGCGGGGAAACGCTGCTGGGGGGTGAGTCAGGTGGCCTGCCACTCCACTGGCACCCCTGCCGCTCTGCTGGCTCCAGTTGCCATGGTGCCCTCCTTGCTGCCATTCCTCCTCGCACACAACGCCGCCGCTGCAACCACCCGCCAACCACCCCAGGGCCAGTGTCCTTAAATGTCTGAAAGAAAACATAGGGCTTGTATTGGGCGTTGTGGTTGCGGTGCAGCATCCCCTGGGGCACCACGAACACCTCTCCAGGGTTCAACTTCAGCATGATCTCCATGACTGTTGTAAGGTGAAATGTAACATCAAATCGGCTAGGCACGCAGCCTCAAATGCATCCCATGATGCCAGCTCAACTTATTCAACTGCCTGCCGTCACTGGGAAACAGGCAACACAAGGATTGCCTACTCACACAAGCTTGGCTCTCATATCCTGCGCACCTGGTACGCAAGTGCACCAGTTAACATATCTAGTTATTCACTTCTTCCACCTTGTCTTAAGCCTCACGAAAGTTACTAGCATGTTTGGGAATCCACAGAAGAATTTTACTTACAATCCTTGGGTTCCCGGGAGTATTAGATGTTGTGCAATGCAACCAATACAGTACCGCCATATTGAATTACTGTGCACAAATGTTGTAGCACCTGTTAACCCCAAAAGACAAAGCTTGGTTTTGAAGGCGAGAATTTATAGGCCATGTGACTTTTGGGAAAGTTGCAACACGCTACGCTCCCAGAGAAGGTAATTTACTTTATTTATTACACGATTAGTTTGAACAGGCTCCTCAGTTGCCACGCGAGACCATAGCTGATGATGTAACTAGAATTTCAAGGATGGTTTTGGATGTCAAGCCTCAACATGGCAGCACAAGTGACGAATTTTTGGCGGATGCACACAAATTGAAGCTTTTGCGTGTCAGACCTGTCTTGACAAACAGTGAAAACGTGAAACACCAAATGTACATTGCAAGTTTGAAGGGCCGGTTAAACACGCTGAGTGTTTAGGATTTGGAATGGGAACTCATGGAGCATGAGAACGTACTTTTGCGTTCATGCAATCATGATTCTGATACAGGTCGCCAGCCAGGTGTATTTGCAACAGGTGCGGAGACCCATTCAGTATCAAGATCAGGGATTCGGGGACCTCAACTCCCTGATTCATTCATTTTCCCTTGGTTTCAGGAAGGGAAAACTGTGTGCATAATATGCCACAATGACCCGGCTAAGCCATGCTCCAATCACTTGGGGATTGCCCCAATAAGGACACGATGCCAGGTAGAGCAGTGATTGGTTGGATGCAGAATTTCAAGGAGAGGAGGACTAAGAAATTTCGTGGACATGCACACAACAAGAGACAACTGGGACAAATGCATATGCGTAGCCCCGGTGCCAATCGGATAGGTATGAAACCCGAAAACTCAATGAATGACCAAAAAAGTTTTGATGAGCAGAATGGAGAAAGCTGCCGGGCAGGCAGAAATACAGTATCTTTTGTGATAGACTTATGCCAAGAAACACTTACCAATGCTGTTCTTGTAGATTCTGGAGCAGCTGCATCTGTTTTCACAGATGC
>JAULKQ010071912.1:0-18818 GCA_032356285.1 Smithsoniella earleae | reverse complement strand
CCACATTAGTGTTTTGATCATTAATGACATCATTTTCAATCATTTTGCAAATGTTCTCATATATAAGGATATAAAATATAACCAAACACAAGGTAGTTAATTGTGAGTCTGGCATCTGCATATATATCTGCATCAAACTGATTATTTAGGGTGGAAGAGGTCAGCAGCAGACTTGGACAAATATTGATTTGAAAGATACCGCTGCAACGAAATTAGAGAATAATCAAATTCACGATTTGATTGGTCAAATATTTAATGGTATAGATAAGGACAAGAAATACATTTTTTATACGACTCACCAGATGAAGAAGATATTACAACTCAACAGCGTACTTACATAAGTAATTATTTAGCTTCTTTCGAAGATGCTTTGGCAAGTAGCGATTTTACGGATTCTGATATAGGCTATAATTCATATATAGATACTCAAAGTTTTATTGATTTCTTTTTATTAAATGAACTATCAAACAACGTAGATGGCTATAGATTGAGCACCTGGCTTGTAAAAGACAAAAATGAAAAACTTAAAATGGGGCCAATATGGGATTTTAATTTAGCTTTTGGTAATGCAAATTATTGTAGTGGCGGAGAAACCAACGTTTGGGCTTATAAATTTAATGAACGTTGTCCAGGAGATATTTGGCAAATCCCTTTTTGGTGGGATCGTTTTTTGGAAGATCCAGTATTTGTATTACAGCTAAAAACACGTTGGCTTCAGTTGCGTGGTAACCAACTTTCGAATATCGCTATTTTTGAAAAAATTGATGCATATAGTATCGGATATGAGACAAGACCAGGTGAGAGTGGTAACATGGAGTAGGCGAAGGAAGCCTTTTGTCAACCTCCACGCTGTATGTCGGCATCATAGATAGTTAACTTTCAAACAGTTCCGTGGTTCCGAGTGGCAGCGGCTTATGTAATGCATCGTGTTGAATCTGATGGCGTTATCCAATTGGCTTTGAATATTCAAAATTGATGAGCTTGTTAATGTCTGTTAAAGCTCGGTCAATTCCCATGAATGGCCAATTAACCTTTTTAATACATGATAGTTCGTACGAAGCAAAGGGTATCGCAAAATAGTCTTCTGTACAGCAACGAGCTAGTGCGAATGTGCTAATCTTCAAGCAGTTTCTCAGATCTTTCGGCCATGGGTTCGGCCACGGAGATTACCCAGGAGCACAATTTGTGTCTTGCGATTAGACTTGCATTAAGTTTCGGGTGCGTCAGCTGCGTGTGTGCTGGCTTGATGCCTGAAATGGCCTTAATTGCATCTGTAACTAAAAGGTATTAGCTGAAATGTATCAGGGTGTGTTTTGGGCAACAGTTGGCACGAACAATTAACCATGGTAAGCCCAGCACAGCAAGAGTGTAGATGTGGCTTGATGATAAGAAGCAAAAAAACCATTCGTATGAAAGTAGATGGTTATAGTTTAGTGCCATTTCGGAATTTAGCTGGAGTCTTTTTGATTAGGGGCAATAGGCGGGTCTTCCAGCTTTTCGTTAGCTTGAGTCGCAGGCAAAAGAGCGTGTTTCCGTCTTTCAATTAGACTTGGCGTCTTCTGAATGCTAAGTGGACCTGTTTGCGCTGAAAAAGAGGTGTGCGAGCTTCTCTGAATGGGTGCAGGAGTGACTCCCAACAAACCGTGTTGCATTGCAAGCCAGCGAAAAAATTCAAAACTTAGCATAGCCGTGAGAATAAAAAACTAAGAATAGTATTGCTTTCACTTTGAGGACAGATAATGTTGTCTTATGAGAGATACGTGTGCTTGTTGCCCAGTGCTCTGCACTCAGGCGCCTGTCTATAGATTCAGTTGAGTCAGCTGCATAGTTACAGGGGTGTGATGCCTGAGCTTGCCTTCATTACGTCTGTATGGATAGTAGACTGCAGTGATAGCCTCAACTGACTGTATATTGTTGCGGCCTGCGTTGGAACCCTGGCCATTGTGCCTCGTGGATACAAAAGCACAGATCTTTTTTCTGTGCAATGACAATGTTGTATCTAGACAGATCCATGAAGCTACCACAGCAATTCGTCATCCATGCACTGTGAAAGATAACTCGTATTCTGTACTCTGTAGATTATTCAATATCTTTCCTAGTTACCTGATTCTGTGTGACATTATTTGTTTGAATATGTACTACATCATGAAATATTCTTTTGTCAGCATCGTATCTAGATAAAAGTGCTTTTAATGCGCAGGTAGTGCGAACTAACAATGAGGTATCAGCAGTTGCTCAGGGTCGGCTGGGTGTAAAAAACGAATGATGCACTCGTCCTTTCAAAGCTGTGGCAATTACAGTGTGATTGAAGAGTCCCTGTCCGGACTAGTTGAGCTATGAATTAAGCAGGTTGGGGTACGCGGATTCTATATGCACAGCGTAACAGTAGCGGATACTCGAAGGAATGCGATGAGAAAGGTAGACTCATGGAAGAAATTGACTCAACGGGTGTTATGTGATCGTTTCGCTGTCGTTTCTTGACTTGTGCCTGCGCCTTTGCTTGGTGTGACGTGCAAGGTTGCAAAACTAGGTAAGCTCAAACAACAGTTATCCGAGTCAAGCGCACCGCCGAGCCTGAAAATGTGCACGGGTAGATTATACTCCGAATGAAGCTGCAACCATTGTTTCTCTGTTGCAATCCTGGCCTGGAGAACTTCTGAGGAACCGTGCAAAGCACTCCTGCGGACCAATCTGAAGTCTAGGTATAGTGAACGCTTGAATACTTGATTAAATGTGTTTCCACATTGTATGAAGTACCGAGGATTTTCGTGCAACATGATTGTGTGTCAACCTTTCAAATAAACATAATTGAGTGGCAAGCGCGCAAGTGGCAGATAAAGCTTAAATCAGCCGCACTCTTCGGTTACCTCTTTGCCTCCGTGCTCTCCGTAGACGCCTGTTGAGCTCAGGTATCCAATCCAGGTGCATTGACTACGAATCAAGTCACCTGTATGAGCTGCGAGTACCTGAGCATGGCGCACAGGTGGATGCACGTGCGAAATAAGAAAGAGAAGGTAGAGTCTCTGATTGATAAGGAGGGTAGGGTATTGCGCAGTACTGCTACGACATGAGGCATGTTATCTGTCCAGGCTCACAACACACCGAATCAATAACAACACACCGAATCTTGGCAGTCTTGGGGTGGCGCGGTACTCAGTATGTACTGAGACGTCATTATTTTATTGACTTCGCTGCAAGATACACTCGAGCTGTTTCAACGTACTGTACGTCACAGTAATCCATTTCTCAACGTTCGAGGAACGGCACCTTTGGCCAACACCGTCTGGCCCGAAGAGGAAGCAGTTGTCGGACATGACATCATCAGAGGTTCTAGAGGTAGTGTAGACTTTGATCGAGGTGGAGGCTAGGTATCGGATAAGCCATTTTGCTGTGAAGCCAGAACCGAAACAGAATAAGCTACGCTGCGCTTGAGCATGAGGGAAAGGGGAATGCCGGTTCAGATAATGCTGTCCTTTGAATAAGCTCCTTTCTAGTTCTCGTGTATTGGTTCTCAGTTGCCCAGCAAGTGGTGACTGAGAAAGCCGCAACGGCAAGTCACATCTGGAACACTGAAAATAACCGACCATCATAAATTAGAACATGAACAAGATCCATTTAAGTACGCCATCCTCATTACATGTAATTGCATACGAATACGCGAAACAACGCATCAACTTGAGATTTGACATGTAAATGACACAGTGCCTTGACACTGACGTCCTCGCTTGCTGAAGTTCAAAAAATAAGCTACAAATGGCACACATTGCCTATATGATTATTTTTGTTACATCCTCTGGGTGCTTCAGGATGGGTGACATGCTGGTAGCGTTACTGGATGCGAACTAGACAACATGGCAAGAAAAATGCATGTCCTCTTCAAGGAGCAGAGCCTTCCGAATCGCGACCAATATTTTGCAGATGAGTAGGGGATAAACTTAAAATATAAGGAGATGTTGAAAGTTAATTAACAGGGAAATGGAGTACTTCACGATTGGTAATCTATGCCCTTGGAGAGTCTCTGACGAGCAACTACGACTTCTCGACTAACTTCTCAACTATGTTACCACGCTCCCACTCCAGAGCAAATTTGCGCCATCAAAAATAACGTAAGTTCCGCTTAATGGCGTTTAATAGTGTACTTTACTTATAGTTGTGTGGGCTTGCTTGGGCTACATGTCAGACACTCATCATCAACATAAATACCATCAAAATATGCATAAAAGCTTCCACGTATTTGATGAATTTCACTGAATTGTGTTTTGGTTCGAGAATTTAATCAACGGCACGGGGGTACAGGATTGCATTCATGCCTCATAGCCTTGTCTCTCATAGCATAGCACTCACGGTTTGAAGTTTCAAAGTCTCATACGTTGCATGGTTTATAATACATAGCTCTGACTCGTCCATTAATGCTTCCTGTATAAGCAGGCGTTCATTCAAGACCTGATTCAAGCTTCATCGTAAACACAAAAGGAACCAGAAAACTAGAAAATGCGCATGGACAAGGTAACAGCTCCGAACAGCGTAAAATGTGTGATAAGCTTGAGAAGTGGCTTCCTGCGCATCTCAGGCAGGAACACACATTCGTCAATAAACACGACTCGCTCACTTGAATTCGAGCCCATAGAAAAACGTGCCTCCCACACTTTCAAGCCTTTTCCGGAAATTATTATTTAACAAGGTGTGGTCCTTCCTGTTTCGTTTACACTTTGAAGTGCGATCTGTTGCTCATGAATCGGGCACTGGATACCAGCATGCATGCATTTGAACGGAATCTTCAGTCGGGAAGCCTGGGAATAAGTTCCCAACCAATTACAGACCCGTGACATGTGATTCTATTAATAAATATTATCTCCCACGTTTGAAGTCATCGCTGTTTTTTGCATGAGTAATCAGTTGCCCGTCAGTGTACAGGAAGGAGTCACGTGCTCAGGGTGAACAGGGTAATATATTTCCTTGAAGCAGTTGTCGGTGTTTAAATCCGGTCTGAGCACAGAATGCCCGTATCAAGGATTTCCAGTCATGCATCATTCCTGCAGAGGGTGAAGCTCATGCCAGCACCTACACAGAAGCGCTCGATGCAGTGTGCTGCCGCAATGTCTCAAGACGAGTTGAAAAAACTAGCAGCATGGAAAGCTGTTGAATACTGTAAGTCAGGAATGGTGTTAGGCCTGGGAACGGGCTCCACTGCCGCATTCGCTGTTGAGAGAATTGGCGAGCTGATGAAATCAGGAGAGCTCACTGACATTGTTGCAGTGCCAACATCTATCCGGACATTCGAACAGGCTAAGGAGCTAGGCATTCCTCTGGCAACTCTTGACGAGCAACCAAAAATAGACGTGGCAATCGATGGGGCTGATGAGGTAGATCCCAACCTCGATGTAGTGAAGGGGCGAGGGGGCGCCTTATTACGCGAGAAGATGGTCGAGCTCGCATCAGATAAATTTGTATGTATTGTTGATGAATCAAAGCTTGTTGATGGGCTGGGTGGATCCAAGTTGGCGATGCCCGTGGAGATTGTACAGTTCTGCCACAAGTACACGCTCCAGCGCCTCCAGGCACTCCCCGAAGTTGAGGGATGCAAGGCAGAGCTTCGAATGGATGGAGACAGTCCCTACGTCACAGATAACTCCAACTACATCGTCGACCTGTACTTCGAGGACCCTATTAAAGATGGAAAGGCTGCAGCTAAAGCCATTTTGGAGATGGATGGTGTTGTTGAGCACGGGCTTTTCATGGATATGGTTGATGTTTGCATAATTGCGGGTTCTACTGGAGTTGAAGTTCGTGAACGTAGCGCTTGAGTCGGAGCATTTTGTGATTTGAACTTCCTATTCAACGACAATTTTGGACCTTGTAAAACTTTGAATAGTTCAACATCTTTATACATTTACCATATAAATGTCTGGTTTAATCATCCGTGATCACAGGCGTCTCGTGTTTCTTCCAGTACAACTTTATGTTTCAAAATATGTTACACCTGAGCAAAATCATACTACCCACTAGATGAAACAGTGCATCAAAGTTTGAGACTATTGATTTTCTGGCTTTCCTGAAGGCCAAGTTTGATTTTGTACATCACTGAAAGCACTGTGAATAGCAGCCAATGCTGCCTCACTTTCTGCATCTATGCCTTCTACCAGGGCTGTAGTAACAGTAGCCACATTCTCTCTTACCATATCTCTTGTAGCCATTCCAACAAGAGTGCTTGCAATTCGTTGTTCCTGCAAGTAAATTGATCTTAAGTATCAGTTGCACCTGCAGGTAAGTTGATCTTAGGTATCAGTTGCACCTGCAAGTCACATTGTTCCCATTTGCAAATAACCCCTATAAAACCACCGTATCTCCGAGAATTGGTCGGGTTTACAAAGTGACCAGTCATCTTTCGCAAGGAAGTGTTCACTCCCTGCAATAAAACATACAGCTGTTGCACATTCCATACCTGAACTGCCCAAATCAATGCAAGCTGTGAAATGTTCTTTCCATGTGACTTGGAAACTTCAACTGCGTTCCTTGCAGCCTCTTTCAGCGCATCAGAAGCTGGATGCCATTCAGGGGGCCCAATTTCAGTGAGCAAACCCATACTCAAACAAGATGCATTGATAACCCCGATTCCATTGTCCTCGAAAGTTGGAATGAGATCAAGAAGACTCTTGTCATTCAGGCAGTAGTGACAATAGGATAAACAGACGTCGAGCGTTCCAGTTGGCACTTTTGCTATGACTTCGGAGTAGATCTTCAGAGGTAACCCCGTGATACCAATATGCCTGATCAAGCCTGCTTCTTTGAGCGCGAGTAGTGCGGGGATAGTCTCGTTAGCAACCTGTGAGATGAGGGAGACATGTTAATTCAGTTTGGTAGATCAGATTACGAATAAAATTAGCGCCGGTGTGTTTTATGTAAACCTTGGAATCAAGCAGCTTGATATTCGTTTGAACAAATCCACCGTCAGCAGATTGATAAAGTCACAAGCAGAAACTATCTATGAATCGCCATAAGCTGTCGAATACGTTGCTGATGCCTGGTGATGTCATCTCGTATGTAAGTCAATTACCTGGTCGAGGTCCCCGAATTCAATATCGTGACACTGTACAATGTCCACATAATCAAGCTGTAGACGTTCCAGACTTCTATGAAACTCTTCTGTCACTCTGGTCGCAGAAAAATCAAATTCTTCTGGCCCATACCTCCCAACTTTGGTCGCGACAACAATCTCATCCCTGGGTAGACATTTTAATGCTTTACCGAGAACAGTTTCTGATTTTGTGATACCATAAAATGGCGAGGTGTCAAAGAAGTTTATCCCGAGGTTGAAGGCTTCGTGAACTGATGCAATGCCTTCGTCTTCGTCGATAGGCTGCAACAGAGCTTCTGACTAACAGCAGAGATGAAAATCGTGCATAATTTTAACTTTTCATAGTCTGACAGTGATTCTAGGCACATATTCGTAAATATGCGAGAAAGAACAAGAGCAAGCACGTTCAACCGGCTCACTGAGTCGGGAGTCCAAGGGTCACGTGTAGATGACGCACTGCAAATACACCTCCCAAAGGAGATGCGCCAAAGCCAATGACAGATACTTCAAGGCCTGTTGATCCTAGTACTCTCCTCGGTAATCCCATTTGCGGCCTTTGAACGGAGGGGGCTTTTCCAAGGTGTATAATGTTGATAAAATTTGAAAAATGTGTAACAACAAGCAGCAACTACGCCTAACCAGGGCACTGCGTTCCTTGAGCTTATCTAGTTTCATGTAACTCAGCCAAATAAATGATTGGCTTAGAACTGTGTCGTACAAAGTTCGACTTGTTTTCCGAATTTTCTTCTCCTTATACGAGTGGCTACAGGAACAGGATGTCAGCTGAGTTCGCCCGTGTTTGGGAATTTCGCCATACAGCACACAGAGTATTGGATTGCGCAAATAATCCCTGCTATTCCCCGTACACATTATTTGCCCGAACTTCTCCCAGGTACATGCAATTGTATTGTACCCACGACCAGACACTCTTGTGCGCTGATAGTTGATGCTAGTAGGTCAAGAAACTTGTCCTCGATATTATAAAATTAAACCTGAGCGCTTTGCAATGCGTGTTAGCATTGAACTAATTACTGTTGAATATGGCGTACTGAATGAACGGGACAGTGTGCTTCCACAACTTTTGTGCGCTCTAGTCCAGCGTTTAACCACGCACGCATCGCTCTTTCATGCTAGGAAATCGCACTAAAACCGTGTCTGGTTACCTTTCATAACTTTGTCTCAAGGATGGCCTTGCAAGTGCTCCTCTGCCATTCATCTTCTAAAAAGAGATGTGCTAATGGCTGGATTGTCAGATGGAGGGAGAACGAAAGCACCAAAGTTGACCATCTCTGCCTAATACACGCTAAGTTTAAGTAATGAAGTATTGGAGAAAAGACAGAGAAACGGAACAGATAATGCCTCCACATTCGTCATGAGATTCGTTTCAACTGATGCAATAGTGAGTTATTTCAATCTATATATTCATACAAAATGCCTGCAGCGTCTACGTTCAAATCACAAAGCCTTAGCCCGAGAACTTCTCAACAGTATGTCACAAGTTCAAGTATATGTCATTGTTGCATGTGTGAAAGCCTACCAGCTGAACTGCAGGTACTTCCCGCACAACCATGTCCCAGAACTGAGAAAGCCATTACAGATCTACACATACGTTTGTATTGACTGACATTGCATGTTGTAAGACCAGGCCAAGCAAGAGCACATACCTCATAGTACGTGCTCCATTCAACTTTATTCATTCAGTCAGTACTTTTTGCTGAACAGAGTTAATACAAATTAACACTCACACACAGATGAGTTACAGGGGTACTACCAACAATCTCATTACTTCCGCGAATGCAACTAGATCAACACAATTTAGTCGACCGTCCAATACATGGCTTCGGTTGGCTAGCCAAAAGCTAGTCCAGAGTACAAAATTTCCACGTTACCCACGCACATCAAAGTGCCACAGCACACTACAGAAATGGATTGGATGCCATCATCTCCTCTGAGGTAAGGACACAGCCAAGTCTTCTTTACACAGTGGACAGAACCTGGAACGAGAGAGCCACTCCTTAATACATGGGGCATGGAATCTGTGCTCACATGGCAGTGTAGCAATCTCCTCATCTTGTTCATAGTCTCCAAGGCAAATTGCACACCTGCAAAAATACTAGAGCTGCAATATTTTCAATCAGAAGCAAGGTTGTGTGAGCACTACCCTAGAAAACTCTTGCAAATCCCTCAGCCAGATTTGTAAGCCATGCCGTGTCTGATATGGAACGCAACGAAAGCTTCTATCAAGCAACTGGTGCAATGTAGCTGCACCACGCCCTTCACCAGGCTCATTTGTCTCCAGACGACTGCAAAGTCATTGTGTCAGCACTCCTAGTGAGCCTCGGAAACACAAGTACATTCACGCAGCAGTGAATCAATTTTTCAGTTGGCACAATACGCCAGTGACTAGGTTAATAGGAAGGGATACTGCAGCAGTTACTTCAGCACTGATCTTAATCCTCATTTGTAATATTGTACTGCACAGCCCACAATTGGCGGTTGGTCGTCTCAATTATGGCACAAAACAAATCTCAACGCGGACAGAATTGCTGCATTTCTGCGTACTGAAACCCACCACATGTCTTGTGTGGCACACCAATATGCAGCCAGGTGTCCATGCTTGTAAGGGAAGTTGAGAAAATTTTCAGTTCGTTTGGGAGATGTAGTTGCGTACGGTTCGTCGCCCAGTGCAGCGGAGAGGGGGAGGGGGTGCTGCTCCTGGGAATCGGACGTATGTGGACAGGGGCGCGCCAACAGCCCCCCTCCGGCGCTCATGTTCAGGCCAGCGCTGGTGCTCAGCGCCTCACAGTACCGGTCAACCTTAATGAGAGCCATAAGGTCATGAGGTAGAGCTTGCCGGGAGTCTTGCAGGTAGCGTGAGTGGCCTTCGATTGCACGTCGAGCACGGTCTTCTGCCATTGACTGCAGAGCGTCCCTGCAAGCCACAACCCTATAGTGACCGCCATTTCCACCCAAAAAAACGAAAAGCCGTTCGAATCTTCCGCTTCTTCTACGGCACCTGAATAAGGTTTAAGGATCCCAGGCCCTTGCTCGTTTCATGATGCAAGGAACCCTCTTGCTCATCTGCTCGTGCCTGTGAGGGTATAACAGCCCAGAACACCAGATTCAGCAGTCTAGTTTCAAACCATCGCCCAGCCTAACTGTATGGCCTAAGTCAGTGTTTCTGTCTTTGTTGTATTGTTTGCTTACAGTACAGCCAGACCTTAGACCGCCTACCAGGGGCTACTGGGCCACAGTTACAGTCTACCTGAAAGGTTAGCTTGTGTGTGACCCTTCCTGCTTGAGCAGCACTGGGCTCTCTAGCTCCAAGTTCCAACTTCACACATACCAGGGACCGGCCCAAACCTCCCATATCTCAGGAGCATATTCTCACATACAATATCCTATGTATGCCAGGTGCCACAGGTGGACAGCAATGCTCCCGTGCATCGACCCGAGCCCCTTGCAACTGCTCATGATGCACTCTCCCATCCAGATCTAGCTGTATTAGCCAAAAGCTACTGGGTTGTTGTACAAAGAGGTTTCAAGTGTGTATCACACAATGTAGCTTGATTGAATATCCTGGGTGGAGGGCTATCCAACGCACATGAGACGATTGCCTCGTCCGAGCAGAACACCAGAACAATGTAATCCACGACGGCCTATACACCGATATGAACACCTCACAATGTACGTGAGTCTGGTATTGAAGCGACTGCCATGAGTTCTCGGGTGCCGAAAGAGGGTGCGTCTTAATGGTTGAGCACAAGCATTGCGCCAAGCATTGAGCCAAATCGCCTCCGACCCAGGGTAAAATGCAGCGAAAAAAAAAATTCAACCACACCTGGCCGCTGCTCTCTCCCCTTCTTGCTGCCTGACCTCAAAAGCTTTGTAGCGACGCCATGCAATAACAGCCAGGACACCGTAGGCTGAAATCAGCCCCAGGCTGCATATAATCAAAATGCGCTGTATGCCCATCCCTGAGCTGGACTGTGCCCGGGACACCAGGAAATCTACTGACGGTCCCAAAGATGGCTCTCCTGACGGGTCCACAGTAAACAGGACTTCGATTCTGCTAGCTTGCAGAGCAACAGCTGTATCCACAGCATGGTTGTACCCCACAAAGTCTCCCACGACTGTCCCCTTTCCACCTGCGGAATTTGCCAGTATCCTGAGCCTTGACCCTGGCCTGCATTCAAATCAAACCCTTTGTGGACAGGTTGCATTCTACAGGTGATGACTACAACTGTACCTACACTGGAACAACAAAGTTTATGTATAAACAGACAAGAAAGTGCAGGTTTTGGGCACTTGTGTTATGCCACACCGCTGAGGTGTCCTGTTTGGCATCCAGCTCTGTGTATCTACTATGGGGAATGGGGTACATAGAAAGGTGCAGCAAGCAGAGGCTTGCGGGAATAAGCATGTGCGAGTGGGAGCATGTCGCAAGCAGCGTTTGCAAGATTCATGTATGAAGAGTTGAGCAGATCGCTGATTTAGGGCAATAGGTACATGTTTCAGCGGTATATCGGATTACTAGCAACAAGCATGGGACGTCGCTTCCAACACATAGCGCATATTGATCCCCTCTTGTGAATAATCAGTAGAATGAGCCAACTGCCTGTTGTGTGCTCTGGTATGATGCGAGCATTTGCTTCAATTGTAACATAGCTGGGCTATGGTTTGCGACAGCACAGATGCAGTTTGCAGGCTGGTATCACACCCCATTCCTCTCCTGAAAATGTGAAAGGTGAACCTCTGCCGGTTGTTTTCTTGGCGCTGCAGGATCCAAGAACAGTTGGCCCCAGGGCTGAAGTACCTGCTAGGGCTGCTCTACACGAACAACAGAAGTTAAGGCAGTCAAACTGTAGAACATTCTGGTCACAGGAGACAGCAGTTGTTGACACCCCCACATAGTACACGTAGTGGATTCATGACACGCCGTTTGTTGCTTGGATGCTGCTTCAGGCGACAGAGTTGTGCCGAAATGTTGTTTATTGTTTGACTAAAACCCTGTTTACTTGCCATCCTTTCCCTGTAATATACAAGTGTGGAAGATGCAGAAGGTTTCACTGATTGCTATTTCACTGTAAAAGACATATGTACTGAATTGTTGGACAATCACTTTTCAGGTGTCACGCTCTAGTTCCGAGCTCCCAAGTTACAATTTGTATGTCAGGCAGCTCGCTACCACCCCAATTGATTCTACACTTGCTCATCTTCTAAGCTTTCTCATGAGGGGCAGTGGATTGTACAAGGTGAGCAATCTACCTTGCAGGGTGGTGATAGTCTCACCAGAAGCAGACTGTATTTGTTCTGGCTTCGGTATCTGGAGCCTGTTGACGAAAGAACACCTGATAGCTTGTAAACGAAGGATATGATGATGTTGATAGCAAGATCTTTTTCTTTCTAGTGAGGGTCTTGTCAGTTGTGCACTTGAAGAGTGCAGGGACAGAAAGTATGTTGTGCCAAGTCGACAGCTTACTGATTTAAGACTGCTGTAGTGTCTTGTAAGTGCTTTGAATAGATGAGTCGGTGTAAATAGTTTGCGTGTGGCTACCAGGTATTTGTTGCATAAACTGACCACACATAGGACGTTGCAATTATAGGCACAGATTGCTAGGTATCCGACCGTGGGTGGTGGCTACAGGCAGGTCTCCTCATGACCACAAAACGAATTTGTGAAGCTTGCTGATATCGTTTGTTGCAAATTGAAGATATAGAACTAGGGTAGACGGGCTCGCTCAGTGTGGTCCGAGCAAGCGACAACGATCAGGTCATCTCAACGAGCTCACCTTGAGCAACGTGCTCCAGGAGTTTTTTTCCTCGACATAAATTGTTTGCTCCGTTCCAACTGCGCAAAATGCAGACGAATTGAGCTGGACAGTTGCATTCCCGGAAGATCCGAGCTCTTCACTGTTGGTATGCACAAGCACAGCTTCTGAGAGCGGCGGGAAGTCAGCCCAGGGAAGCCGAATACGCACATTGTGCTGAAGGTGATGGTAGTAATAAACAGTAGTGATGCTCTGTGACTGAATACCTGCAGAAGTAGTTATTAGGAACCGCGAGTGTTTCCGCTTGGATGGTCGTTGTCTGTTCATTCCGCCGAAAGCAGTGGTAATAAGTTTGACTACGCCTTTTGACGCATACCAGAACATGAAGTGGTTTGACAGAGACGTATTACCCGCCCGTTTCCAAGTTACCGGTTGGCATGGCCTACCTTCCACTGCAGTGCACTGCGAGTCGAAGTGTGACAGATCATCTCAAACCCTGAGATTTTGTAAGACTCGATAAATTTTTGTGAGTGGTGGTCTGCCGGCCGCCTTCGTGTGGTTTGAATAAGACAGCAAAATTCGACAATACAACCTCTGCTGGGGCGCACCAGTCACCGACATGATGAATTCTTGCCCAGCTACGTCTTTCACCGTCGTGACAGCAATTAGGCCGGATGCTGGCTGTAATGTTTCAAAATTTGGTCCGTAGACAGTGATGTTAGTGTATCCGAGCTTTAGCCGTGCGGTGCTTGAGTTTCCCGCAGATTCCATTGTCCACAGCATCGCCGCGTTTTCACAAGACGATAGTTCTGAGCTCAGCTTGCAGGTTTGCGCATCGAAAATATCCCAGCGCACGCTGAGTGCCGCATCGGCTGTTAGAGTGATGTGACACGAATGTAATAAGTTATCTCCTGTCGAGACTTCTTGCGAGAACGAACTATTTAGTAGCAAAACGCCAGCAAAGTATCGTTGCGCCACAGTATCAAATGCCTTCACCAAGAGCGGTCTAACAATATTCGCTGTGATGGTTTCGATCTGGATTCTCAAGCCGTAATCATGTGGCCCCTTCAAACTAGTTAAAACGCGTTGCATTCCTGCGAAATTCATACAGCTCACACAGTCTTCGGTATTGGTGTGAGGACGACTAGAGGTTGACCCTGCGCCTACTGCAGTACCAACAGACCGCACCCGTGGATCCCAGGTCTAAAGAAATCGTGTCAGTCCCTCTTGTCTGAGATATCCAGGTTGCGTAGATTGATACGCACGAAAGAGCCAGAAACAAAACGTATACAATGGCGCAAGCAGTTTGGCTTGATTTGAAGCCACATGTAAAGTGAGCGGAAGCACAAGCATTGTCTAGAATCATTTAAAACCTCGTGAGTAGATAATCATTAAAAGATGTCTCCGTAAAAAATGGAGGCGAGAACAGTAAGTCTACAGTGTAGTACAAAAGAGTGTTGCACGCTAAACGGTCCGGACCTGGATGGCGCCGTAGTCTCAGGGGCAGGGATGGCGTTTGGCTAGATACGTAGTTTTGTATTCATATGGTCACCTCACCCTACTGAAAAGGCTACCCAACGGGTGGAGTAATCGACGCGTACAAACGAATCTACATTACCTGCGGAGAACTCAAAGACTACAACCTGTACAAGCAAGGATCGATCAAAGCCAAATTCAACTCGTCTTGAGCATTACACGTCCCGACTGCTTGATTCTCCGTGTCGCTGGATACCTTTGGATTGTCCATGCCTACCAGGCTGAATCACTGCGGTGGCGATACGCACCCTTGTGTGAGAGCACGGGGAGAGAAGCGTGAGGCTCAGTTTACAGGAAATTTAAATCAGGTACGACAGACAGTACTTCTACTTTTTCAGCTACACATCTTTCAACCACGCGTGGATGAACGATGATTAATTCAACTACTTGGCGAGCAATCAAGATGTACTTGATAAAGTCACCCGCATCCATAGCATTTATAACAGCGGCTTGAATAAAAAGCTAGTGGGACAGGAGCTGGATATTCGAGGGTTTATAGTTATAGTATAGCCCACTGAATTCATGTTATTCAGGTTATCACATGCAAATACCAGGGTTCTCTGCTTGATGGTACACCTCTTCTAACCAGCCCACACAAGCTCGTGAAGACATATACACCCTTATCACACCTGATCCTACTTTTCTAGATGAGTTAGCTGCAACCCCTGGCTCAGCAACAATCTGCCAAGTTAACACCAAGTTCAGGAATTCCAGGAAGCTCCACATACCAGCATCCATTTTGTTCCATTTCCCATAGTGATACTTAGCTATGTGGGAAAGCCAGCGATGATATATCTCAGGCAAATTGCTAGTACAGCAGATGACACAGGCACACAAACGAACGGTGGGGTGAGCTCCAGTAGATGGTCCATTGAAACCAGAGGAGAAACTTATGTTACCTGTGGCTCATTGCAGCGTTATTCCATGCTTTGCTGGGTCCATTTACCCTTTGTCTTACTTCTTCCATACCACCATCAATGTAACACAATGTTATTCAGGTTGCCGAATGAAATACTTTTGTTTCTGTTTTGAGCTCATGGGAGGGTGTATTGAATGGTGAAAAAGCGCCAAACCCTTTCGAGTTTAATTGAATATTGATCTTCAATCGTGGCACTTACAGTGGCTCATGGTTGTTACATTTCAACTTGCAACACAGGGATGACGTCTTCAATTACTCTGGAAGAGCACATTCATTCCTTGGAAAGACTGAAGGGTTTCCTGAACATTCTCAAGCTGTAGAGCTAGTATGGGCAAACATGCTTCATCCCTATGCTCTCTTACATGATTCAAGTACTCTTGTATATCTCGCTGCTCTCTTCGCTTGATTCTTACTGCCTGAAATTGTGTAATAGGTGGATTCGCATGTCTCTTAACCTCTTTCTAGCTAATAGCCAGGTTTACAGGACTGCTCCCATGTCATGACCCAACCCTGCGTGTTGAATCTCATGGTTGTTCACCCTGAAATATGTAGGAGATATGTCACACATATTCACTTAGGGAGGGATCTCGATATGAAAGGATATGTATGTCTAGGCCATATGACATCTAAGAGAACACTGTACTCTTGCGATTGCTTATGAATATACATATCTTCCACACTATTAGCTGACACTATGTATCTGCATAATTTGAGAAACAAAAGTGCAATGTTTGTGCCTGTGGCAAAATGCGAAAAATTGCAACACGTTAGAGCTGTGAATTGGACTTGTACACATCAAAAGGATTGTTTCGTACATGCCATAAAGCTGCCCATTTTCACACCTTATTTCTGTCTGCTACAACTGTTGTGTATTGTTTCCAATACTCAGAGTATGCAGATAAACTGGAGCGAAATTGATGCTGTGCACAGTACCATACATTGTTTGCCCGCACTACTTTCATTCAGTTGATTTCATTTGGATGACACCATTCGACTTCCACAAACAGCTGATTATCGTCACGTGATAAGCCAACCTTACTAGATGACAAGGTTCGTCGGTACATGGCGTGAATTAAACATTGCTGGAACATTTGCCTGCTGATGTATCAGGATACCAGCATGCTTATGCGACAACCCAAGAAAAGTGTAAGCATGATTCCACATAGCATCCCGCAGTAGCTTCGATAAAGCTCTGCCTCAGCTGATAGGAAGTTCTGCTCATAACTTCATGCAACGACAGGAGAACCAGCTTCTATCCGGTCATTCGCCTTTTCAACAGATTATTGTGGTCTACTCTCTCTGCTGGTATAACAGCAAGTTTGTGGCTCATAGAAATCCACAAGCAAGCCGGTAATACTGATTAGCAGCGCCTCGTATGCGTCCAAAATTGGTCCATTCAAGGAGTGGCCGGGGTTGACAGGCTCTATCGCTCGAAGCTGGAAGCGTTGGTGTACGCAAGTTGAGGACTCGAAGCGATTGCGTTACTGAAGTAATACTGCGCTGAACTTGGCAGTAATCATTGAGTTTTTACTTGGACGCCTGCCTGTTTGACATGCAAAAAAATGCTTTCTTTTTCAAGGTTCAAAAGAGGGACAGCGCAAGTGACTTTGTTGGATTATCCTGTCAAGTAGGTACAAAATTCAGTCCACCTGAAGACTTGCCTCTTTAAAGTGAAATAAGAACAATCGAAATGGTTTTGTTAGTCCCTCCTAGAGTTAATACCTACGGTGAAAGTATCTCCAAGATTTGAGCCACCTCTCGCCTTTTTATATCAACGGCAAAACGGGACAAAGCACTGAGGCGGTAGCCGCAATGCATGCGAAGAGGAGGGAACCGTCTCCTTCGCAGAGCACACTTCACTACCTGTAGAATGAGTTCGTAGGAGATAAGTTGGCGACTCTTCACCAGGCGATCTTTCGTTGAGGTGGTGCATTGATTGGATACCAAATCTCCCACAGCGCGTTCAAGACTTCTTCAGCCGCCCCTGGTGCGCCCTTGTGTGATACAGTATTCACTGCAGTCATCCCTTAATTATCTTAATATCTTAACTGTTTTTAATCTTGTGCACTGGTTTCTCGAGTGGTGATTTCGAGTAGCCGTAACTTTTCTTGTTGGTCTCGGTAAAACACCTGCAGACAGCAGCTCATGCGCGCAGACATCTGCATTCCCGATGGTTCAAACTTCTTCTGAATATGCGTCTCCGCAGCTATTGTGGCACCTTGTAAGGAAAAACAACAGCTACGTTCGCAAGAACCTAAACAACACATGGTTCTCCGCAGAACCAGGGAACCTAGCGAGCAAGCACTCGTACAAGTTTTCAGGTACGACAGTGTAAAATTGTCTGGTGTTCAAGAACTTTAACCACGTATTGCGGGGCTGGGGTGTCTACAAAT
This sequence comes from Smithsoniella earleae, assembly GCA_032356285.1. Classification (NCBI taxonomy): domain Eukaryota; kingdom Viridiplantae; phylum Chlorophyta; class Ulvophyceae; genus Smithsoniella; species Smithsoniella earleae. The sequence continues at coordinate 1,124 of JAULKQ010071912.1, read as the reverse complement.
GGAAGTCAATACCTTGTGCTGGAGTCTCTTTCAGTGACCAAGCCTTCGTTCAGTCAACGACACTGTTCAAAAGAAATTATATTCAGGTATCGCCAACCAGAAAACAGTTTCGGTAACTCCCGAACTAGATGACGAAAAGCGCGGGGTGTCTCTGAAAATTAAAACCAAGAATGGCAAGGTAGCTGAGTCTCTCAACAAGAAGAACGGACGCAGCGTCATCCAATCAACTGGCAAGCAGATCCAACGTTACAGGCCTGACTTGCAGAGTTACGCTATGTGTGCTGCTGGAACAGCTGCAGGAGCTGTGGCAAGGTCTGCGGGGGCCGATAAGGCAGAGACTGCGTAAGCTTAGCTTCGACCCTGTAACGCACAAAACTTTCAGTTTGATTGTCATGATTGTACACTCTTGTCACATACTTTTGGGACTCGACGGCGCAGCTAAGGGTTCAAAATTTGGTAGCAATTGTCTCTTGTTGATACAGTGGACATCAACTTCACGGGAGAATTCCTTTGCTCAACGAAAGTGCAGTAAACATGTTGGCTTGTTTAATTTCCATTGTGGGGGCCCTTGGACAGAAGTTGCAGCAGGACATGACAAAGCAACTCCAGAAATCAACATGTTTATGCGACAGAAATGTTTACGATGATAGTACCCACGATTGTGAAATAGAGTAGACACGTTGGGCAATTCACAGTAGATGAAAGAACATTCTCGGACATTGGTACAAATTGTTGTGAACGATTCGACCGGAAAGGGATATGATGGTTCGGATGTGCTGCGGTGTCCAAACCATGTACACGATTACAAAATTGAACTGAAAACCAGGTAGGAATAGCACTGAGATCTATCTACGAGGCGCAAGCATGCCTGATTTCTGCAATGCGCTCGTGTCCCCCAGACTGGGGAAGGGGGAGCTGTTAGGACTCAAAAACGTTGACGAGCCAAAAGCACCTCCGCCAGGTTGCGACTGAAACCTTGCCCCAAATGGAGAGGCGGCGCTATTGCCAACAAACCCAGCAAACCCACCCGCACTTTGGCTAGAAGCCTGGGGTTGGTAACTACCAAATCCGGCGGCGCTAGACGAGGCAAAGCTGGATCCGAACATAGACTGGGGCTGTGAAGG
>JAULKQ010071902.1:0-18822 GCA_032356285.1 Smithsoniella earleae | reverse complement strand
TATTAGATATGTTTGTATTTGTTATATGCTGACATGGATCACATTACATGGACTGATAGAAAAACCCCTTAGCCACTAATACCATCACTGGTGCTGACTTATTGACCCCCACACCCCTGGGCACAAGAATCAAATGACAACACCCACAACTCTTGCTTACCTATTCGTCGTGAAACCTTTCTCTAACAATTCTGCCGTTTTGGGCCCTCGCGTGAGAACAAAATCGGCAGAGAGCGAAGGTTCGCTCTTACTCGAAGCCGCCGCCGCGGCGACATCATCACCGCACGCCCCATGCCGCGCACGCGCGTCTTCAGCCACCACGAGTGCCGACCGAAGTCCAGGCTTCAACAATCCGAGGCCCTCGACAGCTATAGGGTCGCCGGTGTCGCACTTGTCGCCACCCGCGCCACGCGAATCGCATGCATCCGAATCGGCACCGATTTCCGCCACCGCGTCCTCGTTGGATCGAACGCTTCCCGAAAACTCGAGCGAAGGGTTCGACCTCACGAGGGCGCTGGGGTCGCGGACGCAGCGCAAACTCTGGACCAGTAAGGCGCTTCGACAGATCGAGGGAGCCGAGCCGCGGTCGGTTCGACCGACAAGTGGCGTAGGTGCGTCGAAGGGCTTAGACATGCATGGCTGAGGTGGCGCTGCGCCGCGGTTTAAAGGGGGGTTCTCATGCCAAATGGACCGAGTATCTAACACGTCACCAGTCGGCGCGTTCGTACTTCCGAGGTCCACGGTGTCGCTCACCCGAGGGTTCGCGGCGGACGGTGTTGTGGCGACAGGGGTGCACGATGCTACCGCTCCATGGCACACCTGCGCATGTAAACACGTGATTATTTACATGCTCGACTCCTTTTCCGTGAAAAAAGATGATCTTTCCGCGGGATGTCTGTGGCTACAGGTGGAAAATTGGGGAAAACGAGAGATCGACGGACCTGAGCTTGTGTGTCCTGCAGTGCCGCGGGTGGCCGCGGGGGCTCAGGAGCACGTGACGCCTGGCAGCCGAAACTCGACGCCGCCGCTCGTGTAAGTGGCCGTATCTTCGGCTGCAGAGGGAGAGACCCTGCGACGAAAATTCGACGTCACCAAAGGGTTAGTTGGTACCGACCGCGGTGTCCACAGGTGGTCACCAAGAAATTGCAGGCCTACTTTAACGCAAGATTCCACTATGAATTATCCAAAATTTTTCACAGGGCCAGTCAATCGGGCATATGCATGGAGTACTTACAACCGCTGTACAGCTACCCCCGTTATTGCGCTCCCCCCCTCCTACAGGGCCCTCGAATATCGAACTATCCATAAACACAGCCTTCTCCAAACCTTCCCCTAACCCCTGTCCCGCGAAGGCCTTTTCGGGCGACCTGTCGCCGCTTGAGGCAAAATTTTTCGCCGAATAATGGTGAAACTTCGGTGCCCAGTTCTGCCCAAATTTCGCGTATTAAAAAAAAAAAAACTTGAATTTTCGCCAGCCCCATCCCATTCTTAAATCTCCGAAGATCTAAAAATTGCGGCTAATTAAACCATTTCCTTCGCGCCTCTCATCTGACGGCAATCCTGCGCCAGATCCGATCTGTCAACTTCCCAGAACGAAACGGTTTCGGCACGAGACGCGGGAGCCAAATTTTCGTCTTTTCTTGCGAAACAAACGACCCAAAAATACGAAAAATCGCGCGGGTGCATGTTGAATACGTCGCACTAGACCGAGGTGCTGTGGATCGCATGTGTGTAACGTAGACTCTGCTGAGCCCCCGGAGGTGATCCAATTAGGACAATTTCAGCTCGGCCATGCATTGCCTTGCAAGTAGTCTCGAAGCTGACCACGGCTTGGCGCTCCGCCGCCAAATATGTAACGAGTAAGCTGCCAATCCTGATAGAGCGTGGCATAAACTTGGTGATAGATCATGGCACGTACTGAAATACATCCATCGAGTAATAGCAAAGTGAAAAGAGCTCTGAGTCCCCTGTTGATTGCGAGTACTTCCCATCATGAAGTGTGCTGACCCTGTAACGTGCAAGAGCGACACAATCACGGCGCCAAGGTCCCTACGAGGACTCTTTCAGTCCGTCAGATCCTCAGTGCGCGGACATCGATTACCTGACCGTCTGGGCGCGCCCGCGTGGCTCTCATTGACGATGCGTTCACAGAAACTAGGCGCCGAGCCCGCGGCACTACCATGCACGCGCGCCAGCGCGGGAGCCGCGGCCCGTCTCTCGCCGCGCGTGGGTAAAACGCGAGGTGCGTCACGAAGCTCCGCGCCCGAGCTCGACATATCGCGAGATTTTTGCCCGTCGGGATCGACATTTGTGTCAGAGGCAGTTTCGAACGGGTCGCCTGCGTCCGGTGTCCTTGATGCCGATTTCGACGACGGCGCGGCAGGTGCGGCGCCGCCGGGACTGCCCTCAACTTGCATTCTGCCCAAAAGCTTACTGATTACCTGTATGCAGTGAGGGAACCTCGTTAACTGGTTCCGCCTCCCGTTATGTCGTCTTCGCTGTACCTCGCTGTAACAAGCAGAATTCGCAACTCGAATTCTGCTTGTATGTCAATGAAGGTAAAGAGGGAAGGTAGTTGCGCCCTATCTAGCGCGAAACTGTCGCCTCCCGGGCGCTGGTCGAACCCTAACAAGGATAGATAAGACAACGAGTAACGCATAACACACTTATTCGGTTGAAATGCACAGGTTTTGGGTGGCCAATCGTCGGTTATGTGATTGCCATCCCGAGATGGAGGCAGGACATTCGAAGTTTTGGAGTGCCTTTGCGTCATTTTAGGCCAAACGCGGGACAAACTAGCATTGAAAAAAAACAGCCCGGTAATTCATTTTACCTGATGCGAAAAGGGCACATGCATCAGTTTAACAGGCACCTAGGACGGATGCGTACGTCGACGTAACGAGGTTACATGGTTGGGTAATTCCTGAGAGGAGCCAGTAGCGTCAGGCCAAACGGTAGCAAGAAGTTCGGTGGCACGAGGTACGGCGTCTTCCACAACGCGTCTAGGTCGCGGAGACGAGTGGAAATTTACGCGCTTGTCGATGCTCGAGACGATTACGTAATATACTTCCACCTTGTCCGCGATAACGCGCGAAATGGACGGGACAAGGCGCACCTGGCGTCTCGCGTCGCGTGCGGCGCGACCCTCGAGTGTCGAACCAGGTGAAGCATCGGGGGGATTCGCGCTGTGCGAGGCAGGTTCGACCGTACGAGGGTGCATGGGCAGCGGTGGCGCGGAGTGGCTTTTCTGCGCGATCCCCTCCACGGCGATAGACGCGCGGCTGGGCGAGCTTAGACGCTTCTGCCTGTGGAAGCTTCGAGAAGCTACTACGGTGGCTACAGGTGCGATGTGGTGACCCAAAGCCCGATCTCCCACTTCCACCAGCGACTGGATTCGATTCAGAGCGGTGTGAAAATACGCGTCCTCCGACGGTGGTGGCTTAGGGGGGCTCGCGCTGAGACTTACGGGGACAAGGGGCCTGGCTTGGCCTACAAGTGGCTTCAGGGGCTGCGCCTCGAGATAACGGGATTCTTGAGGCGGCTGAGTCGCAGCAGATTGGCGCTCGGGCGGCTTTGCAGGTGAGTTCGGGGTTTCGAGGGCCGACGTATCGAGGTCGGTGAGTGCCTTCGCCACGATGCTGGTTAGGGTACGCGTGAGCGCCGCGGGCGGCGTTGGCGCGGTGCAAGGATCGTTTTGGTGGATCGGCGGGGGCCGATCCGGCGATGAACGCTGCGAAACCCCCTTGTTGGCTGCAGAACGTCCGCGGGCTTACGGTCAGAGAATTAGTTTAGTTTAATGGAGACAGCGGACCAAATAGAACAGTTCACTTGTAGACACGGATGCAGGTGCATTGCTGTAGCTTTAACCCCTCTTTTGTCGAATTAATTTTCGAGTTAGCGGTTCTTACAGAAATTACGACATTGCTGTCGACACTTCGAGGTGTCGCTCGGCGCCTCCCTTCGGCGTCAGAGAGCCATACCTGCGTCGTATCATATCATAAGTCATCCGCAGCACTACCCTCACACGGCGCGTTGCTTATTCGCAAATACGGTGAGGCGAGCAAAAGGATGGCGAAATGCAGCTGGGATATCCGGAGAATATGCATGCGCGTCACGGGTACAGATGTCGCACTAAGTGCATTCGATCTACGTCAAATCCTTTCGCTTAATCGAATCTCATTGGGGAGGTTGCCACACCTTCTGTTGAGCCCAATAGGGGAAAAAACCAAAAAAAAAACTACCGCAAAAGTTCTCAATTACAGCATGGCGCGGACCTGGACGTGTCATGAGATAGAAGATACGGTAGTGGATAAGTGCACAAAAAAAAACAGCGTTTTGGCAGGGATTCGAATGGCACGTCCGCCAAGCTGACGTGAATATGGTGGAATATTGCGAGATGACGTAGCCTACGAAATGGGGATTACTCACTCTTCCTTCCAGAAGGTTGTCTAACTACTTTAACAGCACAAAAGATATTTGGTTTTCCTGTTCGTGCACTGCGTGAAATGCATTTCAGAACATTTTCTGACCCAGCACGTATTATCTACCCTCACAGGTGGGACTTGAATTTACTGCGGGGAACGATATTAGAGGAAATATGGTAATCTTCCCGCGGTTTCTCGGATCTCTGGGTTTTCATCAATGAGCAGATTTTTATCCTTATTGTTATTACAGTTGCTTCGTTTCGGCTGAGGTAGTTCTGAAATTGCTGGCGCATCTCGCAGCTGAGAGATAAGCGATATGATACAGCGAAGGGTTCTGCGGTGTCTATCATATCGCGGTTTCGGGTAACAGGCTACGGAAAGGAACGAACCAGACGGTCCGAGGGAGTCGGAGGCGGCGTCAGTGGCGTGGGGGTCTTCTTCCGCGCCGCAGCCCAGACGCGATGCCATGTCGGGCACGTGGGGGTGGCCAGGCTGCCTTCGCTTTATCGAGGGAGGCTGCTTCTTCACGCGCTGGCCGCGCTTTACCGCGCCGCCGCCCGCGCCAATCATCCCTTCAGCACGGGTCGCAAACTGCTGTCTCGCGGCCCTCACAGCCGCGGATCCCGCCTTATCGCGGGAATTTTCCCCCCATAATGACAGCTCTTCCTGAAGCTCGAATGCTGCGCGATCGCTGCCGTGCTCTCCGGCGCCGCGGCCGGGACACCCCTTCGCGGAGCAACCCTCGTATCGTCGAACCTGATCGCGTGCTGAGCGGCGAGGGCCGTCGCCCGCCGCGTCTGCGGGCACGAGATATCTCTGAGCTTGCTGCGTAGTACGCGAACCCGACATAGCGCGAGATATCGCGATATGGCATGATACGATCGCTTTGCCACCTCACCAGCTCCGCAGGAGCGAAGCCCAAAACTGCCCAAAACTACCCAAAACTGCCCAAAAATCACTCATTCCAACCAGTCTGAGCCATGATATACCGCAAGATAGCCAGCCGCAAGAAGCATCCTCCGATGAAAACGATGAGTACAGCGCGGGAGACATTTAAATGTAGGTAACTTTTCACCGCCCATTGTGATGATTACCAGGGATTTGAAGATTTATTTTCGTCGCGAGCGATCAGGGAGTTCGATCATCCTAAGGGGTGACTTGTTGAGCACAAAATTCAGCAAAAGGTGCAAGGTGCAACACTTCTAGCCACCCCGCTGGCTGTCCTTCAACCACCAGATACTGTGAGCTACTTTACTCACGCTCGTCAGCGTCAGATGTATTAACAGCGACTCGGGTGATGTTGTCGAGGAGTGCTGATTGGTCGTTGTTGCGGGGGTTCAGCCGGCGGTCAGTCAAATCAGGAACAAAAAACATTCGTGAACATTACTGGTGGAGTAATGGAGAAAACTTCGCTTGGCTTTGTTTGAACAGTGTGGCTCGTTTTGCAAGGTCAACTTTCTCAAGATCGGCGACGTGCACATGGGACAAAATATCCCAAAATATCCCAAAATATCACAAAATCGACCTGTGTTCGCTACACTATTAAGCTGCAGCCGCCCGCATGGTCCGAGGCGACGCGCCCGGGTAGCCACATTACAGCCCGAAGGAGCGCGACAAAGTTCGACGTACCTAGGGACGCGGCGGTGCAGCTGTCCTTGTCCGGTCGCGACTGAACCGCTCCTTGCGCTATATCGAGAGTTTTCCGAACTATCGGGCCGCAATCCGTGCGTTTCCCTTCGTCAGCCGCGACAGCGGATGCCGCGTCCGCGCCTGCCAGACGAAGGTGGCGCCGACTCTTAGCGGCCAGGCTTGCGAGAAACTTGGTGCACTGGTCGGCCGCCTCGGGCGATCGCTGGGCGTCCAGGTATCGGATCATTTCCTTGGATCTGAGAACACGGGGGTCGTCGAGATTGAAGCCAATGTGCGGGAATCCGTTTCGTAGAGGCACTTCGGCGCACCTGGTGTACGCGGTGGACGCGTCGAAGCACGCGCTGGTTTCGGAGCGGAGCTGCTTTTGTGGCTGCAGGGGTGCACCAGGCTTCGGCTGAGGAGCAATCATTCCAGCTTTTAAGCTGCAGAGACCGAAGTCGGACTCGGGCAGGCTCACTAGCGAGTCCTCCCATTGGAGGCTTGGAGAGTGAAGCAGGAGGGCCATTCCCGGCTCCCGTTGCTTGTCCCTGCAGCACGCGCGACGTATGTCTTCTCGAAGCTTCGAGATTCTTCCAGAAGGTTCTAGAAGGTTCTGCAGGCACTAGGTGGAGTGATGTACCTGGCTGGGGGTGCGGGGACGCTGTTCAAGAGCCAGGGTGGACTGGGGGTGGCCGGCTTCTCCGATTTGAGGACCGCAGCTGCCTCGCGGTCGGCTGCTGATGGCGGAGGTGGCGTGCGGGGAGACGCGCGGAGCTTGAGGTTGGACGCCCCGGCCTGGGCGGAGTGGCGAGGGGGGTGCTGGCACTGGATCAAGTGGGATAACGCCGTTGTCAGCGATTCCTTCCGATGCTGGACCGGGGCTGAACTGGTGCCGCTGCACGCGGATGTTCATGCAGATTCGAAAAGAACGAAAACGAGACGAAAAAAACGAAAAGGAGATGAATCTTCTGATTTAAAAACCTCCCGTAATGGTCGATCTAGAGCGTAGTCACCACTGTTGAGCGAATTCAAGCGGCAAGGTCACAGTCGGCCATTGTTACTGGCTTTTAAACACCGCCTCAGAGAGTGCGCAACATTGTACAAGGCTTGATAGTTCAGGTACTCTGGTAATGCATGTAAAATGATAAGTAGGCAGATTCGCAGTCGTCAGTAAGGGAACTGAATCCTGCTGTCTGCCAAATTAGGAAAGAGAATGAGACAGGTCTTTTTGTCACAATTTGGTCGTCTGCAGGCCTCGGAACATTTCACATTAACGGATGAAATCCGTCTGTCTTGAAAGCATGTTCTCAAGTAAGCGCATTCAAAATTTTGTCGCATTTGCAGCTGACTCGAAAGATTTGCATTAGTGGCTACAGGGGGAGTATGGGTTGGAGTACAAGCCTACAACACCATGGGTTTGAGTATAAGATGTTTGATTCTGATCCTTTTTTAAAACTCCCACTCGTTCCACCCATTTCAAAACTGACCTGATACATTGTTTGTTCAGGAAGATACGAGCTCATTAAGCTGCCACTCTACTTGGATTCCTGTGTGGCCACGGGGAAGGTATGAATAATGGTTCAGATGAGGAAAAGTATTTTCATTCTTGATACAATTTTAGGGCAGATCAGTAGGAATTCTGTTAACCAAGGCAGGTAGAGAGTTATGATTGGCTGGTCTACGGTCGGCTTGGCGGTGTACTTCAAACGGGAGCGGTGTTATGCAATTACCGTTGACAGAGATCGACAAGTCGAGCGTGGTGGATGGGAATCGAGTGTCGGAGCCGGTTGGTTTCAAATCTTTGGCGCACTAGCTAATGTTTTATTGAAAACAAGAATATCTGGAACTTGGTTTGACTGTGAACGAGATAATTGAAACAGCATGGTTGTACGCGGCGGGGAAAACCTGGGAAGCTGTGCGTGGTGTCCCTTTTTTGGTGGCTTCGTCAGAAGAATCTCAAATTTTTGCGATGCTGCATGATGTTCGCATAGTGTTGTTGGAACTTCTCGAACTTCATTCTCTGTGCACTCGTCACTCTGCTGAGCCTGCGATTGATTTGCGCGGATAGCTTGGACTTCAGCTTCTACTTGTTCAGGGACTGAACAGCTCTGAATTGTTTTTGTGCACTCGATATGTTCCTGTTGTGCATCGGTGGCATCACCCGCTTCCGGAATTGCTTCACAATTGCTTCGTTTTGATTCAGTGTCATGTGCCGATGGCATCTTATCTAGCGAATTCAAGTGGTGAAGGTTTGATAGCTGGTGGCCGATAGCTGCTTTGAGTAGTGCAGCAGGTTCCTGGTGCGGTGAAACAGCGGGGCAGTAACGTTGCACCTGCAATTCGTGCTCCCTGGTATCAGTGCCTGCTTTGAGTGCGAGTGCACACGGCCGTATTCTGTTAGCAATTGAAGGAAATAAGCTGCACCTCTGTTTTGGCAGATAAATTTGTGTCCGGTACATTTCTGCGTCCTTCATGGGCATCGAATGGTGTGCGAGATTCGCCGGCTAGAAGCATCGTGTGACAAGAAGCTGCCGCTTTACTATGTTTACTTTCATTTTGGCTATTTAAGTAACTGCAGATGAGTGCGACGGCTTTGATTTTGAGCAGTGTCTCTTTATGGGAGTCAAACGCTGGCTAGTAGTAAAAACGGGTAGTTCTAAGCCAGATCAGGCCACGCTAGAATCATACTGAGGAGAGCATAAATGCTCCAGGTAAGCCACGATGGATGGAGCAGGCTGTCCAGTGATGGCTTCCCAGTTTGGCCTTGACTGTTGGTTAGTCTCGTCAATGGAGACTTTTTCAGGTTTATGCTGCAAGTTCTTGGAACCATATCTTGTATTTCTAATACTGAAACTAAAGGCGTCCTGATTGTCGCTCATCATATGAGAACTTGGATTTAGTTCACTTCGCTTCAAACCATCGACAAGCACGACTTTGACTTTTTTGAGAATTTCCAACGTGGAAGACTCTAGCATGCAAACCCAATAGAGAATTAACTTGCAGCCTCAAGTTCCTGAATCTCTCCCCAATTCACACTGTCCGAAACTGAACATATCGATCACAGCGGCGGGCGATCCTCAGGAACGGCACCAAATTCAAAACATTTGGGATTCTACATGGTAAGGGGGTGGCAAAGACACATAACTTGCTTATTTTACCATACAACAGTCAGATGAACAGTGCAAGTCAGATACTGGGATTCATTTGCTTTAACTGCGTACACGCAATTATTTTTTCAGGGATGTTAAACCAGCTCAAAATAACCGAGAGACCGTCACAAAAACTACGAGGGCATAAATCTACTCACCTCAGCATACTGAGTTTTGATGCAAAGCTTTCCCGAGCTTCCCACCTGCATCAAGATTCACATGCGGGTATTCAAAATTCTTCAAGCAGCTGCGAGTATTGGCAAGCGCTCACAAACGAAATGCATCACTTACACAGTTCACAAGAGTTTGAATTCTATTATTCATCGGAATCTGGCGAGTAGCCGTGGTGCAAGAAGTAGCATGCGGACTGTTACGGCCAATGCTACGGATCTCAGCTGACTTCAGGTGTACGGTACGAGACAAGCTGCATTATACGAAAAATTCACAGGTGTTCCGAATAAAGAAAAATCTTGACTTGCATCAGAGTAGAGGTGCGAAAAGATCAGTTAAGCAGGGATTGTCCAAAGCATCGTTGATTTTGGATTGCTGGACTGCGTGCCAAGGCCCTGACAACTATCAAATGTGGTCAATGTAAAAAATTGGCAGGTTTTGAAGATTTCTGAAAATTGCACAACTCAACGACTACACGTCACATGTGCTAGACATTCGAAACTCCGTCAAGGCAGTCATGAAATATGATTCGAACTATTGCCGAACTTCACTAAATTGTATTCAACGAGCCGATTCAGTGCCTCACTCCATCCGTCTGAATATTACAAACTTTTGTACTTTAAGATGCAGGCTACGTACAGCATGCCTTGCTGTGTGTGACTCACAACTACGATCAACCAATTAATTCGAACGATACACCAGGTCACCCCTCAGCTATTTTCTGGCACTTTTTCATAACGCTATTTCAGGGTCAAAAGGGGCTCCTTCGTTGTCTCCAAACAGGAAGTCCATCTTGTCCATGTGCCCAATGAGCGCATCGTGTGCGAACAGCGAGTCGACGTCCATGATGCCAGCCTCGTCCGAATTCTCGTACGCCTCCCAAATCTCTTCCTCTTCGGGCGTCAGCTCTCCCAGCTCCTTCCTCTGGTCCATGGGGTACTCTGCTGCTGGACCAAACTGGTCTTGGAACGCAATCTTGTTCTGCACAACACGCTGCCCATGTCAAACACTTTCAATTCAAAAGCAAGGGTTCATCTCATCCCACCCGTACGTAAGCGACTGCTACCCTGGTTCAGGGTGGGGAAATTCGATTCTTTGTGCCGCAAACTGTGTCATTTTGGGCCCGGAAAATCCAACACAGCAGAAGACTATCTCGGAGACTCACGAGGTCAGTCGCTCTGACCCACGGCCCACCTAAGCCCCTGGCAGCCACACATCCGCCCTCGATATAGTATATAGTACGAATTGACTGCGCTTGTATGTTCATTTCAATTGTTCCCAGCTATCACGAAGTCCAAAAAGACCAGCAGCCAGCGCCAGAGCTCCACTTTTTTACACTTCTGGGTCCGAAGTCGCTTAAAAACGCTGTACGAAGAACGCTGCCGGTAGTGGCTACCAGTAAAGCCCCTAGACAGTTGAAGACAAGCAGTCTGTGCACACCTCTGTGCACAACTCCCATGAGGGAACCGACTCTCACCCGATCCACGCCCAGGCCTAGCTTATGGGCTAGGCCCCTAGTAACCACTCGTGCAGATGCATAGATCTGAGATCTATGCATCTGCTCTCGATATCTCGTAAGCTTATTAGTTTCCTTTCCACTGTGTTGGAGCGATACTTAAGTTATGTGAGCAGGTTCAGGATGTAACACATATCCCTACATCTGAGATACAGAGGGTAGATATTAATCTGCATGAGTGGTTACCAGGGGCTTAGCCGCTAGGCTAGGCCTGGGCTGTGGGTCGGGTATGCGTCGGCTCTCTAATAAGGGAGTGGTGAGCACAGATAGATGGGGACTGGCAGTTCTCGACTATCTGGGATGTACTGCGGTAACCACTGCTTTTTTATCGCAGCATACGCTACGAACCCTGGCAGCTTCACAATCCCGAGTACGGACACATCTTCATTTAGTTCTTTGCTTGGGGTTTCCCCTGTTCAGATTTGTTAAACCACCAGGGTCCGTAGCGTATGATGTAACAAAATAGCAGTGGTTGCCATAGTGGCACGCATCAACAAATATCTTCATGTGTGTCACAAGGGTTTCCCATGCTAATGGTTTTCCCCTCAGAGCCTAATTTTAGGTTACCGTACCTGGTACCACTCAGCCTCAGTGTCTCAGAATGTTGATATAGTGATTCAATTGAGTTATGTGCATTGTTCTACCCCCAAACACAATCAATCCGTACATATATTCAGAAGCTACTCACAGGCCGTAACAAGATTCAGCAATATACATTACACAAATTCTGATTGTATCACTGCATTTGCTACAGACCCTTGCAGCTTAGCATCTGTGGTATTACATCCATGCTTGCAGCCTCATGTCTGAGAACTTTCCTCTTCCATCAGTTTCATCTGTTTTTGTTGCGAGCACTAGCACTCTGTATAGGTCGAGCCGCAAGTGGCAGGCTCCGCCGCAGCTCTGTCAGGCACAGCCAGTCTACTTCCAGCTTGTGGTGCTGCATTGCTAATCCCTCCGGCAGCGTGCAAGAAGGTATAGACGAAGAGGGTGTGTTCCTGTTGCCACGCTGGTGAATCACCTTGGACTGCTTTTCCATCTATTCTTTGTTTTGTGAAAATGCGCTGTGTGGACTCTTGGCGGTAGACAATAGCAAGTGGTATACAGCTCTAATTCGCAGCCTGTCACCAGGTTTTAGTTGTCCTCTGTCCCATTTTTTTCGCCCTGACAGTGCAATTAGTATGCTGCTAAAGGCCCACAGTTCGAAAAGTGTGCTGATGATGGTGGGGTTTGCAGAGGAGTGTGGTCCACATTTTGGCAGCAAGTTCTCTACCCCTTTCCGGAGTAGCGAACTGCCTGAGAGTGCGCCCAAGAACACCGCTGGGGTGTCCATGCACACTTCAGTGACAAAAGATTCGTCCCAGAGTGGCTCCAAGTCCCGTGAGGGCTCCCGGAGCAACCGTGGTGTCCGAAAAGTGGTATGCGTCTTCTCGGCCTGGGTTACTTTCAAGTGGAACTGTGAGCCCGTTTTCGCCACCTGAATATGATAGGCTTGCAGCGTCTTAGCCTGCCTTGATGTGCAGGCGAGCATGTCATTCTTGTTTAATAGGAATACAACAGCCAAACCGTCCGTTAAGCTGTACGCTGATGTGGACATGCTGAATGTTCCGCTTGACACTGAAGCCCGGAAGTGACGGAGCGCTTTCACGGACACATGATGACTATCCAAGCGGACAGCGGGAAAATAAATACAGTGAAGTTGCGGAAGTAGTGTAAATTTTGGACGTCGCCCTCACTGCCCCAGGGGCTTAGCATTTTAGCATTTCAATGTTTCAACGCTGCTGCACCCACTTTGACAGAACTATGCACACCTATGGCCCTACTGTTTCATGATAATTCCCTATGAGTATTTTCAATCGCCTGTGTGCTTAGTGCGCCAAACATAGAATGTAATAATTAGTGAAAAGAACTTCGGCTCACACAGCTGTTTGACACGTACGACGAAGGTCTCGTTCCTCGCTTGCACCATGTCCTCCATGAGATGCAAGTTCCTCTATGAGCACAAGACTCCAATGACGCGGACGCCTGAAAGAGCGCGCTTACTATCCCCTATGCCTCTCGTTCACTCCTTACAGTTTGAGATTCTGCCATTTTTTCACTATCATGGCAACGATATGTCCATGGATTCAAGTACGACTACGAGTCACCTGTTGTCTCCATCTCGCGTTCACGGCACCTATCACGTGTTATGTTCCTTGTTATAGTGGCTGTTGTTCAGCTGCAACTCAAAGTAAAAGCATGATCTAAGAGTGGATACGATTGGATACCTTTGCGGAAGTTTCAGCGCGCAATTATCTGGCTTATAAGTGTGGTAGGGAAGGATACCAGCAATCAATGTTTACAAAATCTGTAATGTGAATCATAGCTACGATTCCAATTGCTGGTTGTGCACGGTTAAAAATTTTGCATGGATTGCAAGGCGGTTGTTTATGCTTTCTGTGCTGATGCTAGAGGTGTAGTGGTCTTTATAACGCCAACGGTGGTCTTATCAACGGTGACCAACCCATTCGGGCGCGGATTTACTGAAGCTGGCGGAGGAATCTCACAAAACGGCTTCGCAACTGGCACTCCCTCTACTTGCGGTGGACCGTACTTGAACTCAGGCCCAAAGTTGAAAGTGACAGACGCTAGTTTGTCAGGTTTTGGGGCTGAGAACAACGAAGCAGCTGCGTAATATGTGCCTTCTGGAATATCTGTAAAAGCTGGTCCCTGCAAAGACTTGATAGCTTGAGAGCAAAGACGGTTTATTAACGACAGTATTACGCTTGAGTGTTGATCGCAACACTGCCCGACGCCGTCTGAGGCAGGTGGCAAAAAGCCCCACCTTCCATTCGCCATTCACAGAAAATCCGAGAATACTTCCCAGGAGAGGTTTACTGGGTTCAGAAGGGGCGTCATCTGTCTGAAATAACCGGCCTTTCCACCTCACGACCTCAGTCTTGGACTCGTGCGGCTTCCCACCCTCAGGAAGGTGTAAAAAAACCCTATAACCAGGCCATGGCTGAGAAAAATAGTTCAGCATCAACATAATCGATTATCAAGTCCTACACTGTACCCGATAGTGTCGCCTTCCTTGTAGCCAGCTGCGTAGGGCTCGCGCCATGCTTTGTGAATCTTTGAGCCATCCACATCTCTGAAACCATACGATGCTTCCGTGTAACCACAAGGTGCATCAATTTCTTGCCTTGCGGTACCGATACCCAGCCTACAATGCCCTGTAAGCCCCAAGTGCGTGACGTCTATTTCAAAAAACCATGTTCCAAAATAGATGCCGCGGTTTGATTGGACGGATCTGTATCCGGCAGATGATGAGAAGCACATGTTATCAGATGATACTTTGACATTCTTTCCACGTCTAGCTCTTGACACCTGTACGACACAGATAACTTCTGATGTGAAACTCAGTGAGCCGTTGTGGAGAAGTGAAATATTAAGAATGTAGTTCACAAGAAACATATCGGTGTTCCTGAGATGTCGATAATGAATACCTGGACTGGCAAAGTTGGGTCGTCATTCAAACGGAGGGGAACAACTTTAACGTAGTCATCGCTTGTGGGCGGACGAGGTCTCTTGCTACCTCGTTTCGATCGCGGAATATTATCAAGTGTGTCTTTGTCTTCTTTGGATGCTCCTGCTTGCGATGCTTTCATATCTGCTGACGGTGCACCTCAATA
The DNA here is from genome assembly GCA_032356285.1 of Smithsoniella earleae. Lineage (NCBI taxonomy): Eukaryota > Viridiplantae > Chlorophyta > Ulvophyceae > Smithsoniella > Smithsoniella earleae. The sequence goes on along the minus strand of JAULKQ010071902.1, from coordinate 4,259 downwards.
ACAATACTCACGTTGCAATTTAAACGGATAACAGTACGCGAAGGAGCAGACAAGATTCCCATGTATAAAGTTACAGCGTCGTGACGATGTATCGCACTTGAAGAGTGTCTTGCTTCTGTCTTCAAACGCGGCCATGAACGAGTTTGTGCCACACCAAGGAGATGCGTGTGATTGTCATACAAAATACCACAGGACAACCATTATGGCTCCTAATTTGTCAAGTTCGGCCTAAGGCTAGTCTCAGATTCGGAGAAATAAAACGTGCGGTAACTAGTGTGTATAGTACCTTCTGAGCGGAAGATCCGTCCAGTGCGTGAGCTCATGCAATGCTGGCGGTAAAAAAAAGATTTAATATGAAAGCTGCAACACGATTGTGAACTGTGACCGCAATCAGATATAGGTTCGACTTCCAAATTGTATGAGTCCCTGCATTGCTGCTCACGCATTGCAACTCCCGCGGATCTCAGTCTACAGGCGCTTCTCTCGATTTCGCATTTCGTTTATATGCCAATTTCCATATGCTGCCGAATTTCAAAGCACGTTTCGTCAGCACTTTTTCACGTCGCTCTGGAGTCTTTAACACTTTGACACTTGAAGGTTTCACTTAACGAGCAGGCAGTGATATGGCTAATAGCCGATACGAATATGTTAAAAAATTCGAGTCCTCAGACGAGCTTCTTCCCCAGTGCTGGATTGTAATTCGTGTTGATGGAAAGGCTTTCACCAAGTTTTCTCAGGCTCATGATTTCGAGAAGCCTAACGACGTGCGTGCATTGAAGCTGATGGACGAATGTGCTGTGGCGGTAATGAAAGAGTTTGGGGACATCAAAATTGCTTTTGGCCAATCGGATGAGTACAGCTTTGTGTTTCCTAAAAACTGTACATTATACAAGCGTAGGAGCTTCAAGTTGGTTAGCGTGGTTGTCTCGTTGTTCGCCGCAACGTACGTTCTGAACTGGAATTTGCACTTCCCTGCAACAAGGTTGAAGTACACTCCTATATTCGACGCCAGGGCAGTCTGCTACCCGAATGATTCAAGCCTACGCGACTACCTGGCATGGCGTCAGGTGAGACCGATGCAGTAAGAGACATGTACTCCGGATGCAAACGCTTCATTAAGTTTTAAAATTGAATCAGTGTGAGCAGGTTGACACTCATATAAATAACCAGTACAATACATGTTACTGGGCATTACGGAATGCTGGAAGGACTGGCTCTGAAGCTCAAACCATTTTGAAGGGCACGTTGGCAAATTTCAAGAATGAGCTATTGTTCACAGAGTTCAATATAAACTATAACGACTTACCTGAGCGTTTCAAGAAAGGGTCTGTGGTTGTCCCTGCACGTCTTTGTCCTGAGTTCTCAACAGGACCTGAGCGGCCTCAGAATACCCCAGTAGTGATGCATGTGGACATTATCAAAGAAATATTTTGGGACAAACACCCCCTTATACTTGGCTCAACCTGAATTGAAATTTCGCACCTGTTTTACTCAGATTTTGGATGGGCGCATAGAGAGTACGATCGCACGCGACCAGGTAAGAATTGTAAATCGCATGTGCAAGGCTCAAAATCAAGCATCTCCAGCGATACGATCGGTCCACCCCCTGGTGGCAATGTATGTTTTAGGTTTATATCTAGTACTTACTCTTATGGTAACATCAGAGCGCAATAGCGTTGTCTGCCATAGTATAGTGGTTAGTATCCCCGCCTGTCACGCGGGAGACCTGGGTTCAATTCCCAGTGGCAGAGGTCGCACTTTTACACCATGACAACGTTTGCAGCTGCAGTTGTACACACGCTTCTCTTGGTCACCACTTGGTCTGGCGGTTCCATGATCCAAACGGACTTGCGTTGCCTGTAGTGGCTCTGGGGGGAAACCATGTCGAAAGCGTCTTTTTCCACCACGTCTTTGCACTTTATCGCCCGAATATTTCAAGCTCTCACAAACACAGCGAGTAATTTTGTCTAGCGGTCGCGTTGTGAGGAAGCGTTGTTTGTCAACGAATCATTCCGATAGATCATACTAGCCCCACTTAATCCCGGAGTCGTTAACATCATTGATATTTTTCGTTTAAAATAAGAGATGTCGGTAGTCGTGGACTTCTGGAAGTGGCTTCTGCTCTCAGGAATGGAAGACCCAGAAGACAGGCGGGAAGCAGGCAGGCAATACCTTCGCGAGCGCCTTCATACAGCAGAGTTTTAGTACGCTGACGTTGTATGAAAATGCCCAACATGATTTTTGTTTGCTTTGTTTCTGAACATGAGTCTGTTTGCTTCGAACGTCTAACTTTATGCGCCCATGTCCATACCCCGTGTACCAGCTGAGCCAGTGCTTGACGTTCCTGACAGCGCAGATACGCAAATTTTAGCCCATTTTATTTCTCTGAATAGTGAAGCGTCATTTGGTGTGTTGTATCACTAGCATGAAATGCTGCTGGGTCATGTGCAGTCGCGACTGGTTTCACACTTCCCGAGTTCCTAAGGAGAGCTATCGTAAAGCAGAGAATATTGGACGGGTGCGACCCCTTATGAGAAATGATTTAGAAGAGGGACAGATCAAATTCTCATCGACCCGTTAAATTTTCATCGTGTCACCCCACGTACTTCAAAACCTAGCCCGCTGTTGTGCTTTCTCTTAATCAAAGCAATGGCAATCACTTCTTTAACAGCTTGTGTGTCTACGCTATGCCCATACAGCCTAAGGAAGTGCAGGAGTTGGGAGGTTGGGAGTTGAACACCTTGTGCGGTCAACCAATCACCACATCTCCTGCCATCCAGAGTTCACCTTTGTAGTTTATTTGGGTTTCATACAAGGGTCCCGATTATTCAAGTCGAAGTCGCCGCGAGTTCAAGTGATCTGTTTATCTCGTTACAGAATCGCGAAGGCGTACCACCTGTGTGCTGCTGGTCATATTGTCGCTATCGCTACGCCCGTCTTCGGAGTCATGGGGTCTTGTTTATTGTTCGAGTTATGCTTGCTGTGATTTCCGCTTATCATTGATATTATTGACGTGGACAACAGCATTTGTTCTCCCGTTCTACAAGCCCTACGGGCGGTTTCAGATCAGTATCTACTCTTGGTATCTCAATTTAAACTTGCTGCATAAAAATCTTCTGACAAGTCTTCAGTCCCCATACAGGAAAAGATGCTAGTAATGAACATATTATGAGCAATCCCGACCAAGACAGGTCATTAGCAGATGCCAGTGAGTGAATCAACCCGAATCGAGAAAAGATTGACGCTATCAACGCATTAAATAATGATCTATCACAACTCTGTGATGCTGGTAAGCTGTTGTAAAACAGTAGCGCTGTCGACGGGCGCCTTTGCAGGTAGCGTTCAAACAAAACCACAGTTACATGGTACTTAAGTTCTAGGGTACGACATGTGATAAACACCAACCACAACATAACGTCCGAGATAGTCGATAGATACTCATCTATACTGTGTGTGTACCATGGACTCGAGAAGGGTATTATGTGCCAGCTGTAACACTGTAAGGGTATGTTTCTTTTCATACGATAGAGCAGAGTTGTAGTGTTTCTGTAAGACGTCTTTTATCTTTTTGGCATTCCATTTCAGTGTAGTTCAGTGAGGGTGCATTTAGCAACAGGCATAATCCCTACAGACGTTCAACAAAGCAACCTTACTTCACATAACCAACTCCCATGCTCCATGTTGCCTTGAAAATGCTCAAATGTGGTACATGATCCACTAAAACACCAGTCTCAATTTGGCATGGAGTGTACTTGTAGTTGAGCTTCAATCAACCCTCTTCAACTGACCATGTCCAGTTTGGCTCGTTGGGTTCACTTACATCTAATACTGATATCGTATTGCTGGGTTTTGTTCAAAAAGTCAAAGCAACGGGGCCAATGTGGATAGACAATGTTGTGTTGGGCTAAACACAATTTGTAACCTGGTACCATGGATGTAGAATGACTGCTACACAAGGAACAGAAGCTTCTGGAACAATGCTTGTGTCTGCCCAATAAAGTTAAATGATGTAAGTGAATTCAACCCAAGTGAGTGTGATGGCAATAGTACCTCTTGTGGTGTTGATCACCCGACAGAAGTGGTGTAAACAGCATTCGAGAGTCTTTCCATCTCCATTCCTGCATTCAACCTATGCTTATGAAAGAGTCTTTATTCATCCATCAACCATCACCGACTCTTGTGTGTTTCTGTAAGCAATCCCGGAGATTCAATGGGAATAGTTGCTTCTCCAGAAGTGAGGCAATTCAGCTCGCCGGATT
>JAULKQ010071891.1:0-18827 GCA_032356285.1 Smithsoniella earleae | reverse complement strand
GAAGGAGAAAGGTATGAAGGTCTCAAGTGTTCGCATACTTGGCGTAACGTTATCAGTGGTTGGCATGACCGTATTTAGCCATGCTGCGATGGCTGATAACGGTACACAGCTGGATAGAATGGATATTACCATTAACAATGACAATGGCGGCCATATAAGAGGCGTGAAGGTTTACAGCGCAGGTGCCGGAGTTGTTGTAGAAGGCAGAGCTAGCCATTTGTTTAGGCATCATGCATATTCATCGATTTCAGATCACGTCGATATAGAAGTATTGGATACAAACGGCGCGAGACATTCCCTGAAACCAATCGGAGTGACTACTCGGGCAGGAATATTTAGTCGGGAGGTAGCCGTAAGTGCATCGGACGTTAAATCTGTGATTTTAACATACCACAAGAATAAACATGCAAACCCAAATGCGGCAAGAACTCGTACCGTAAAAGGTTTGCGTTATCAGAAAAATATATTTGCAGAGATAGAAGCCATTTCTGCATCTCAACCAACGAGTAATCGAGTGCCGAATTCAACGCGCTACTTAAAAAACTAGCCATAATGGGTGCGATTCTGGACAAAATCATAAGCCCAAACATGATTTCTGGTGAGTGGCCGTTCCCGGATCATCGAGCGGTCATTCATCCAGAGCCTGCCTCTCTTAAGCGGCTTCGTCGGCACTTTTCACCCCTCGCGACGCCGCCAAGATCCGGGCAACACTCTTGTGATTGACGCACCAGCCTTCAGCTCTCAGCTAAGCCGTTATCCGCCGATAGCCATAACGGCCATGGGTCGCGGTGAGATGAAGAACGGCACTTGTCAGAGCATCCTCATCCTCACGGACAATCGTCACATAGCGTTGGCTGGAACGGGCTTGCGCGAGGACACGGTATGCCCGTCTCTCACTCGCCCTAATCACGCGGCACACTAGATGGATACATCTGTGGCGTCCAGGGCCTAGAAGTTACCCTTGGTAGCCTCTTCTAAGATCATTTTTGCCCAGCGTCAGATCCGATACCGCCTTGCGAAGACGTTGATTCTCCTTCTCCAGATCATTCAGCCTCTTGGCCTGATAGACCTTCAGGCCGCCATAGTCTTTACGTCAGTGGTATTAGGTCTGTTCTGTCACGGCAATGGATTTTCAGCATTCATCGGTCGTATAGCCTTGCGCTTGCAAGACTTCCACCTCACGCAACTTGCCGATAATCTCTTTTGTGGAATGGCGTTTCTGTGCCATGCCAGTCTCCTTCATCTAGCAGCCGCTCTAACCAACAAAGTGGCTCAGATTGAATAGACAGGATCAAGGGGGTAGGCTTAGAAGTGACTTCTAAAGTTGGGGTATTGCTCGGTTGATGTTATCATACGTACTCCAGGCTCGCGCAATTCTTAGGGACAGTGTGCAGCTTTAAAGCTTAAAGCATAGAGACTAATTCATACTAGAATCTCAGGATCATGAGATGGAAGGATTGTTTGATATGTTTATGAGATCAGAAAAATTTGTAACTTTCAGCGTTTTTTGTCTATTGGTCATAACTGCCGTGCCTTCCTTGGCAAGCTTTGCTGAAAACGGTGAATATCAAGGGTCCTACATTCGCCGCCCAACGCTTGTTGTCAGTGATATGGAAAGATCGCTATTATTTTATCGTGATATTTTGGGTTTTCAGCTCGGTAGTCTTACGCAAGATCCGGAAGATTCATATGTTTTTGAAGCCTTTAATATTCCGTCGGGAACGAAAGTTATACATGCAACACTAAATTCGGATTTAGAAAGAAGAACTCTTTCCCTATTAGAAGTAAAAACTTCAATGAGAGAGTCAGATGGTGATGCTATTCGTCGTACAGGAATCTTGATCAATACGAATGGTCGATTTGATGAAATACGGAAGCAATTAGAAGATGCCGCTTACCATACGTTATCCTCGCACTCTCTTGGCGAAACGGGCATAGAGATGGGTGTGATCGACCCAGATGGATATTTGATCGTGCTTTATGAGTTTCCGTCTTCCTAGCCTATAACGGATATCTTCAAGCCATAAGGCCGTTGAATGAAAAGGGCCCTGTATCTTGGTGAAGGAGAGAATTGAGGCTACTCTTCGTGCTCCACTAGGCCGCATTTTTTGCTTTGATAGTGGACTCCCGAGTTTAGAAGTCGCATCTAGAGCTTGCTTATTACTAAGAGGTTCGCATTATGCTTCTGTCAGGATTGAGACATTGGCAATAGCCCGTGACTTGATGACTTGCACGCTCGGTGGGCAATAGCTATTTGTTGACGTTACGCCAAGAGTTGTTTTTTTTGTGTTGTACGTCATTCTTATTGCGGAATTGAGTGTTGGTAAGGATAGGACTTTCATTAATGAGAAGATATTTCAGGCCTATTATTATTTCTATTGTGGTCTACGTTTTGGTAGATAACATTTCGCACTTTTTGTTAGATCCACTCGGCCTTGAGAATTGGCATGCAACGATTGCTATGTTTTCCGGTATGTTTTTTGGTGGCTATATTGCGCGGCACGGCTTTATTGCTATTGCGCTGAGCATCAACCTATTCTTTTCTCTGCTAACATATGCGGTTGTTGCCTCAATGCGAGAGCAATCGATGATTAGTCTTATTCTCGAACAATCACTGCTAATTTCTATTGGTAGTTTTATCGGGGCAGCTTTGGGGGCATGGGTTGGTCAGATTTTCGCCAGTAAAGATGCGCGTTAGTGTAGTGAACTTTCTTGCATTTCTAGAAAATGTACCGAGAGCCCTCTTGTTGTTTTAATACAGAAACGGTGATGCCAACGTATGCGGCGTGGCCTTACACCACCTCGTTGAAATTGGGGCATCTTCTAAGTTGGATCTGTCTCGGCAACAAATCGCTTTGGATTTGGCGCAGGTGAATAGAGAGCGTGTCACTTTTGAGTAGAAAGAATTTCAGTATAAACTAGAAAAGGCAAAACCCATACTAGACATGGCTTTGGAGGCTGGTGTTAAAGAATTCCGCGAAACAAATGAAACTGTTTTTATATTTAGCGTTTTTCTTCCAGTTCCTGTTTGGGATTGCAATTAGGGAACAATATATGAAGCCAGTCAGCTAATGGTAAAGTCTGAGGCTGATCAACAAGATGCTTATCAGGCGTTATATCTTCAGTTTAATGCTGTGCATAATACCTTGATAGCATCGCGCAATGATACTCGTCGATTGTATAATAAGATCATTTTGTCTGCAAAGAAGAACTTAACTCAAAATTAGAGATCGATGCAGTCCGGAGTGTTTCGGTATTATGGATCTGTTAGATGCCAACACGATGCTCGTAAATGCCGACAGTTAACAGATAGAAAGTTTAGTTAGCTGACACGGTAGCTCATTGGAGTTACAATATTTGACTGGAATCAATCCTTTAAAAAGACTGACTTTAAAACACACCGGAGGAATTGCTATGAGTCACTTAAAAGACATTGTTTTATCTTCTCTTCAGGTCCTGACTATCATCGCTATGCTTGTGTCAGTTTTCTATGTTTCCACATGGGTACTAATTCTTGAGCCATCCTCACTCGCTGCAGAGGAAAGTACTCACAGCGACCATGACGACCATGATGATCACGACGACCATGATGATCACGACTGACCTTGCCTTTCAACCTGAGCCACTTTGTTGGTTAGAATGGCTCATTGATGAAGGAGGCTGGCGATGTTTCTTCAGTCGAGGTCAAGATACATTGGAGTACCGAATAGATTTGCTAGCGGAGGATGAGGTATGAAAGCATTGTTTATAAAAGTGTTAGTGTGCGGCGCATTCATTGCGAGTCCAGCTTTGGCGGGGCCAGCCTATGACCCAGATAGGGCCGATCTTGAAAAAATTATGGAAGATTTGATTGCGTGGCTGCCAGGCTCCTGGGATAGCTATCCACAAATCTACCGTGAACGCACCGGTGTCGTACCTGAAGAGGGTGAGCATGAGCATTGGCACCGTGTGTTTGAGCGCATTGATGCGCCGCAAATTGGGGATGTTGTGTTTTACGGGCAAATTCAGTCAGAGGGGCGCAATAGCTCACTATTGGGGCGTAGCCAAATTATCTACAACGCTTGGATTGATGAGGAGCGCGGAGCAGTTATTATGAATGGTCAGCCAACAAATGACGATACGCGCTTTGAAGACTTACATGAGAAGCCTGAACTTTGGGGGGAGGTGCAGATGCGAGACCCAGACGCGATCAATTGTGACTTCTTATGGTTCCGTGATGGGCAGCAAATCATGGCCTTGCTTGAAGGGAAAACAAAAGAGAAGCGGAAGTATGGACTAGGTACATGTACCTATTATGCGGCGCAAGCTGAAGCGCAGTTTTATGCAGATGCTGAATGGGTGCTTGGGCCCGATACCTTGTGGATTTATGATATTAATATGATGGACGATATGCTTTTTATTGGTCGAGAAGATAAGACCCATACGCGTCTTGAGCGTGCTCGTCCTTATACGTGCGAAGTGACTGATGCAAAGGAGACCCGTTCACTAAATGCACATGATCGTGGATTTCGCACCGAAGTGACAAATGATCGCGGCGAGGAGCTTATGTTGCTGCTCCTTCGTGCTGAATACCCTGGTAGTGATGGATTTGGCCTTGATGATCGTTTAAAATTGATACTCTACAAGGAGAAGGAAACTATTACGGTGTCATCTAGTGATGCTGATCCATTAGCAGAGAAAGTGGCCTTGGAGGCTGGCGGTATATACACTTCTTGTCAGCTAGAGAAAGACTTCCCACTTCTATCTGAGGCCGATGGATAAATAAGTGCGATATTTAGAGGTATTCTTAAAGAATCTCGATCTTCTCGATGACAAGTGGGTCACATAATGATCTCTCAGAGCCATGAGATGGAAACGATCTTGTTGCGATTTGGTGATAACAGAGGAGTTTAAAGCACAAGCTAGTTGATCACTTTGTATCCATTTTCAGGAGAAGTGACGGGCCTTCTGCCCAGTCACCGAAGATAAAATTGCCATCCATGTCATAAAAGCGGCCATCGGAGCGGACCTCAGTCTCGCTGAGTTCAAAAATATCATGGTGGTTCATCTTAGATTCGCCTTCGCCAAAGAAACACGACTGCTCTTTCATGGCACCTTCAACGCGTGGGATGTCTGCTTCAAAGGTTAGGTGAAACGCACAGCCTTCGGTCCAGGTCAAATCTTCATTTGTGATAGTGCGCAAGATGTCGGGCTTGTTCCAGATCTCTTGCTCCGTGAGATCTGGACTAAAGCGCTTGAGGCTCAACAGTATTCGCTCGCTTTCAGGATCTGCATACGCGTGATAGATGCCACGACCAATAACCGTATCCTTCGTGCCATCTGTAGATGCCTCTAAGAATACCGTCACACCTTCTAATGCAGGAATAACTACAGGCTTGAATGTTTGATACGTAAGGGCGTGCTGTTCATCATCGGGAATGTTTTCTGCAATTTCTTGATTGACTTGTGCCTTGTTGCTGAATGTACCTACCATGGTCTTTTGCATGAAGGTCAGTGCCTCGCTTTGCGTATTTGTTACATGGGTAGGTGAGCACCCACCGAGCGTAAAGGCAGAAAGAGCTATGAAACCTATAATACGCATATGAAAAAGTTACTTAAAAAGAGTGAGATCAATAATCGCAACTGTACAGGAAGAATAGTCAATTGGAATTGAATGCACAAGTTTTGCCATTGCCGTCAGTTTCCTCATTGAGTTTTACTAGGAATTCCAAATTAACCGTACTCAATACTCATATCGAAATTTCATGTCCGATTTTGGCTAATAGTGGCACGCTTATGGGATTGATTTAATTACAAACACGCGGTCTCGATTCGATCAGAGCCCAAATCTCATCAAATGCGGTGATATTCGCCGGTTCATTTCCAACTTCGCCACCAGTGAGTACAAGTCCAAAATCAGAATGGTTTGATGGACCATAGAAAAAAATCGAGCGAATAGGAGCTTCACTCTCAGTTGGTGTTTTGAAAGCGTAGGTTGCTTTTATTATGTCTGGGCGCAAGTGACCGCTCATAAGCGTTCCGTCATCGTCCTCAGCTTCCGGAAACCCGATGTTGTAGTATTGCTGCGGTTTGAAGGTTTGCCAGGAGGAAGCTGTCCGTGTATTTCGATCACTTGACCGTCACGGATAATAGCAAACATGATATGCCCGAGCGGAGTGACTTTCTCCCAAATGTCATTCAAGACGTTAGTGCCTGTCCCCATAGCCTGATCGGAAGGTAAAGCACCAGCCAGTGCGACTTCCGGTATGCTGAGATTTTGAGCGGCCATCGCCGGAAGAGTCTTCTTCGTTTCATAAAATATTAGATTCTGTGGCTCGCGAGTCTCTTCGTGATTCCATGAGAGATTGAATCTGAAATGGTATCTGGAAAATCTTTGGGCAGCTCATTTCTCAAGGTTTCAAGCGCGGTTGGCATTTGAGAAATAATTTGTTCGATTTCAACTTCAAAACTCTTTTTGGATATGCCGCATGTCTCTGCGGTTTCCAGAAAATGCCTATAGGTTAGACGCTTCATTTTATAGTGGCGGTTTTTTCCAAACGCCATGGACAGCTGAAACTCAAGTTCTTTCAGATTGCCGTAGTCAACGTTCGGCTGGGTAGAAATGACGTCATAAAGTGGCGTCATATTAAAGCGACCCGCCGGTAAAAGTGCGATGCTGAAGTTTTTAGCATGACCGTCGGTGGCGCCGAGCAGCCAAAATACAAAATTTGCGGTTAAGAATAGAAGCCGATCTCTTTCTGGTTTGTCGCTTGCCAAAAGAAAATTAGAAATATCTTGAGGCCCGGGCCCACCGTCGATCTCGTACTTAAGTTCAGAATTGACGGACAAGGCCTGGCACATATCCTCTTGTGGCAGGCGCAATAGTCTGCGATCTTTTGTGACGCGTCGATCAAACCTCTCGACCGATAGAACCCTCTGATCTTCGAAGTCTAATATCTCTACTTCAGCGACGGGCAAGCCGAGCTTCTTGATAAGATTCATACAGAAGTATTCATTCTCGGCACTGTTCGATAGGTCGATTTCCCCCTGTTTCCCGATTTGTGGTTTAAGGATATGTGTTGTAGCTGTTACACCTCTAGGTTCTTGCCAGGCTTTTCTCCAATAGAGTAGGGCGATCTTCTCTTGGGCTCCGGCCAAAGAGATCCTGAATGGTGAGTCTTCGCGTAATCCTAAAGGCGCTGTATGGAGTGAACGAAGACGCTCTGCGATCTCGCTCTCTTTAAGTTTCTTTCCACTGGGCTTTTCTATCGCGGGAGTGGGTGAACCTGCTGGAAGAAACTGCAGGGCTCCAACACAATCTCTGCCAATCGCTGATAGTAAACTGAAGACATCAGAACCTCCGGCTTTCGTCTTCTCGGCAAGTTTTGTCCGGATTGTCTTATTGTCTGGCAGTAGATTGTCGAATACAGCAACAACTGGGTCTCCGATGTATCGATCTTCCCGTAGCGGCATAGACATTGAGACCGGTACCGCACCTTCCCAATCAAGCCATGATTGTTCGTATTCGAAGTCGATTGCGCCGCTCGCCTGCTTATTGAGAGTTCCAACAGATCTCCCATTGAGATAAACGGAAAGTGGAGTTCTTGCCACTAGTACCACTCCTCAATCTCTTCCGCCCTCGTTTTCGTTCTTGGTTGAACAACGAGTTCGAGTTCAAGTGCTGCAAGGATATCGATTAGTGTCTTTAATCGTGTGCCGGGTTCTCCGGACTCAAGTTTCGAAACTGTAGCCTGTCTTAGGCCTGTTTTCTCACCCAGTTCGATCTGGGTTAGCTCTTTGCTTCTCCTCACGCGTCGTATAGCTGCGCCTATTTGTTTGGAAGTTCTTGCGATCTGTTCCATTGCTCTGCCTTGAGATTATGAAATACGCCATCGCGTATTGTTTCACAATATACGCAATAAAGCATATTTTGTAAATATACGAACTAGAGTATATTTCATAAATATACGTTAACGCGTATAAAGAAGCATGGAAATACCACAAAAGGAAGAAAATATTAGATTGGCTCAGATTCTAGGTCGGTGAGATTTGCGAGCTCGAGCTCCATTTGGCGAAAGAGACTCCGGATACTTCCTGTCGCGGCCTTTGCCATTCCGTTCAATGAAGACTCATCCAACCGATTGTCGTGTGCCCCATTTATACGGTTTGCTAGCTTCAACAACTCCTTGAAACCAATAGTGTCAAAAGAAAAGCATTTAAACCGATCAGCAAGCGCGGTGTCAAAATCAGCAAAGTTATTCATTGTGAGTAAAAACATGGTGTTCTTATTCTTATCAACTATTCCCTTGAGAGCCTTTTGAGCTTCTGTAGTGAGCTGGTCGGCCTCGTCCAGCAGAATATAGTTCCTACCGCTGGATGAGCATCCGATCAGGCTTGCTACTGATTCCAATTTTCTAACGAATTCTATACCCCGCTCTTTGCTGGCATTGAACATATGAACATATGAATCTGACTCAATCAGTTTTGGTAAAATCTCGGCAGTGGTCGTTTTTCCATTTCCAGGCCGACCATAGAACAATAGATTTTGCTCTAGTTTACGCGCGGCAATATGGCGAATTGTTTTCTCACTATTACTGCAAGGATAAATGATCTCATCCAGGGTATTTGGCCCAAATTGATTTTCCAACCTCATCTTAACCTCCAGCCGCGTTCATCTCGGCGAGTGCGCGTTGTTCATTCTCGCTAACATTGTCATTGCTAGCGAGTTTAGAACAAACGTGGTCTACCAATTTCTTATCAAATGATGAGAGCAATACTTTGAACCGGCCATCTGATTCCATTGACACAAGCTGTACATAGAGACCCGGAATTACGTTCTCTGGCTTTTCAAGTAACTCGCCTTCGCCTAAGACAGTATCGTTGCTCTCTAGACTGGATAAGGAATCTGCCGAAGTTTCAGTATTTTCGTTATATTCAGTAGAGGTGTTTTCTAATGCTTCAGGATTGTCTTCTGTGGAGACTTCGGTAATCGCTTCTGTCGCACCAATTGCAGGCTGGGTTCCCGAAACTGGAACGATATTGGCCAGTTCAGCCGCTGCCTTGACACCTCCGACGTCCTTTAGCCAAAACTTGAATGAGTTGGAGTCTTGTCCGTTCTGATGTGCGGCGATTAATACTCGCGCCCATTTACGCAGTCGGTCCTCAGATCCCTTTGGAAAATCGTACACAAGCTTTATGCATTTAAGCTCCAGTGAGGTGTTTGACTGAACCGTGATATGTTGATCTGATTTCAGAATCTCGTCTAGTTGCGAGATTTCCTCGGGCTTTGACCGCATACTTTCAATTAGAGCAAAAACAATGTCGAGGGCGTCTATCAGACTCTCTAAGGACTTTTGCTTGTAACTGAGGTAACTGTCAAAATGATTGGTGCAAACTTCACGACCAAGCTTGATGCGTTCTTTCAGCGTTGGGCCAATCTTGTTATCGTTTTTGGGCTTTTCCATTATGTACTCCTATAAATTTGATTTTCTGTATATATTTCGAAATTGCTCTTTATCGAGGCAAGCAAATTTTGGATCGTAGAAACAAAGAAGACTTTGATCACTTGCCAATATTCTTGACCTTCAGTTTGCGAGATGGTTTTGCTATTTCGCGACGACGAAGGTGGTCTGCCTCCTCTGGCATTGCAGCTAACCAATCGATGAGCTGCTTTTGATTGAAGTTCGTGTGATCGATGGTTCTCGCCATTTCAGATTTGGATCTGCAATTATCGAATGCATCGACATTGTAACTGCTCTCAATGACCAATCTCATCTTGGGAAGGTGGTGGTCTATCTCCTGACGGACGTTGAAATGCCAAATACCCTCATTTCGTTCAAGCGCAAGTTCGGTGTGGCATAAAAGTGAGATGTTTGTGGAATGAGAGATCCAGCCGCCTTTCTTGAGACGAGCGTAAGAATGCAGGTGAAATGGTCTGAAGTGACCTTCGATAAAGCGTACCTTGGTCGCGATCTTATCAATCTGATGGAAGCGCTCATAGAATCGAGAGATGAAGTCATCAATGCTCTTTGCACAGGGAACCAGGCAGTTCCAATGATTCACTTCTTCCATGAGGCAAAAAGCTTTATCGCTAATCGCTTCTGGAAGCTCTAAAGAGGCATGGCAATCAACGGTGTCATCGTTGCTAGCGGACTGCTGAGGGTCTGGCTTCGGTAATGGTGTAAAGGGGTACCAATTGGCGAGTGAGTCGGAGAACATAATGTCTATTCCTTGTTTTGATTTTTAGATTTGAGAATATTTGGTCATTTGAGAGTGATCTTGCGCCAACCTATGCGGCTGCTAATTTGTCGAAATCTGGCGCTGGTTGAATGTCGCCAATGTCAATGCCGAGAACGACGTTTGGGGATGACGAAACGGCGTTCAGCCAATCCAAGATTTCGTCCTCTGAATGTTCTTTGCAATCTATGTTCATCAACGTCTTTATGACATCAGGCTCAGCTCCGGCCCGACGTGTGTGAATCAGTTCTGTCGCAATATGAAATTGTTTGGCCGGGAAAACATAATGGGTCTTGGTGTTGTACTCCCAAAAGAAGCTATTCTTTTGTCGTAAGGTGCTATCGTCAATTCGGTGCGAGGTTTCGGTGTATCTTGAGATTATCGCGTTGTCCTCAAGCTTCATTTCGGAAAACTGTTTGTTCAAGGGGGGAACTCTTTGCAAATAGAGCTTCTTCTCTCTGAAACCCTGACATGCATTGAATTCGCTTGTGATATACTCGTGAAGGAAAATGGTTTCTGCATTGTCCTTTAGGATCAAGCTCCATTGCTTAATGTCTTCCAACAAGTAGTCAATTTTCACTACCGTATTGTCGCTTAGGTTGGAGGTGTGAGGAGGACAGGTTCGATTCTGTACTTGAAAAACCATGTTTTCATCGAACGCATACAGTCCTGTGGAGGCGATCGTTCTGTTAGCGAAGTCGCTGTGTTTCTTTGTATTCATCTTTCTTCTTCCTATAAATCTGATTGTGTAAGTTCGAATTTCACGAATTGCGTCTAATTCGTCGATTTGTAAGAAGGAGGTAAGTTGACTAGATATATGTATCTAGTTTTAGAAGTTTGGATGCGACTAGTTAGTTGGAAGAATGACGAGTTACTTTGTTTCAGATGTATTGTTGTTCTGGTGCCTACATCAAATATCTCTGTAAGAATTATTCACTCGACAACACAATCTCTTCTGGAACCAATTTCCTAATCACCCAAAAGAATTCATAGTGCCATTCTTGAAGAGTGGCACTTGAGGCAAAGGAATTTCCGAAAGAAAAATGTTCTGAGACGGCATTGCCGAAGCTACTTTTTTACTTTTGGGGCGAAATGACCGCCTGCGAATATGAGATCATCTGAATTCTTGTATCTATTCGCCTTATATTCCTTGGTGATGTATTTTGCCCAACCTTTGGCCTCAAAAGGTTTTGGCGCACAGTGTGGCGTTCGCAGGTCTACCGTGCCTATCGATCCTTCTGTCTCCGCCCAAAGTCTATCGAGCCTCTCATTCAGAAAGAGTCGTTTGTTTGGGTTGGAAATGAATTTGGGATCGATATAGCAGATCCCGTGCACATGCGCATTTAGATCGAGCTTCTCGATGACAAAGATGCCTTGAAGCTGCTGGTCTCGTTTTTTGGAGTAGTCACCATCGAAAAGCCATCGATTGGTAATTTTCACAAAGTGAACTACTTTCGAATCGACATACCGTCTGGAAAGCCCGCCGTTGTTGAACGTGAGGGTTAGAGCTACATTGCTCTTTGTTTCCGCTAGGTACCTTCTTATTGGCTCATATAGTTTGTTTGAACTTCTGAAATTTGATTGTGACAATATACTCCTTGGGTAATCGTTGCGCTAATACATGCAACATCTATTTATAGTTTCGGATTTTATTGTCTATTTTGCGATACGTCATTAATCGTGTGCATTCGAACAGACTGTCATACTGGCGTCATAGAACGTCTGTCGTGTGATGAGAGCTGGCCCTAATATCAGACTATGTACAGTCTCTACTTTCTTACGAGCGCTCGTCTTTGGGCGGATCTGGCGTTTGCTGCGTCCAGTAGGACCTTGTCGAGTTCGCCGCTATTGATCGCTTGTTCTATGAGTTCAATAGTTTTGGGTAACTCACCCAGTGATGCGACTGAGATGCTGTGCATACCTGGCTTAAGTTCGAGCCACTTATTCCCGTAGCGAATGCCAAAGTGGATGTGGCCTGATTCACCGGCCCACCACCATTTTTGGAAACGAACTGGAACTGACTTCAAAACTTTCTGTCCAGTTTCCGGATCGGAAATCCACCGTTTGGCATAGCGAATATACGGCTCACCGTTCATCTGGGCCTCAATAGCGCGAGACTGAATATCAAGTCCCTCTAGTACCTTTGCCCGTAAGTGTGCTTCCCGAGAACGTGGCTTGTCGTTTTTGTTCTCGCTCAGTTTCAGTTTGTTGATTATCGACATGGTGTCCTCCTGTTTCCATGCGCAATAAAGCCGATGGTTTCAGTGGACAAGCAAAGAATGGCTAAAAAGTAGGATTTCTCAAATTTGAAAGTGGAACCGTTCCACTTTCAGCTCATTTGGTGAGTTTTCGTTTTTCCATAGCTTGGGAAATTTCAATTGCTGTTTCGTAGTTCCTGTTTTGCAGGGCAACTCCTAATGGCGTGCGACCAAAGATATCTTTTTGCAGAAGCATGTCGTCTGGGACGTAGGGCAAAAGCAATGCGAGCGATTTTCTTTCATCGCCAGCCGCGATCACGTGCAGTCTATTGAAGTCATACTCTTGGTCTACCAAGCTGACGCATTGCGAAATATCCAAATTAGTGTTGGCAAGGGATTTGTGGCCAATTCTATCGCTTTGCAACAATGCTATGATTGATTTCCTGTCTGAAATTGGCATGGTAAAAGCGCTCATTCCCCAAAGCCAATCCTTAATCTTCTTGATCATGGAACAAAGTTCCTTATGTCTGAGTCCCGAATTTTGTAATCAACTATGTCTTTTCTTTGGCGTTTCTCATGTTTTTTTCCAAGCCAGACGTTACGGAACCGTAACTCCTTGCTTCCATTTAGTGTGATCAAGCATGGCTCAAAATAGGCAAGATCGCGGCAGATGAGATAGCTCAATCCCTCTTTGTTCACCAATATGCCGTCGAATGAGATTTTCTCTGAAGCAGAGGAAAATAGAGTTTTGAGTTTCTTGATATTTCCAAAGACCAGAATGATGTCTGAATCTTCGTCATACTCGGCCCAAAGTCTCATTCTATAATGATCGTCGTGCTTTCCCTGAAACTCACACGGGAATTTGATACCTGCGATGGTCAGTCGCGGAGCTGTCGCCTCCTTCACGACTGGAACTCGTCTGTTGTGTTCCTTGAGGGAAGCCTGCCTTTTGGATAGAGCTTTAAAGTCTCTATCGAGGTCAAAGATCGGATCGCTGTCAATGTCCAAGTCAACCGGAAACTTTTGATCAGTCTTCAAAAAACGCACCAATTCCGAGATCAAAGACGTATTCAGGGCAGTCGTAGGACGATTGGCAAATCTCTGTAATGTTGACCGTGAAAAGTGTTCGCCGCGCTTCTTTTCCGAAAACTGCCACCAAGGTGGTTTTGTCATGCCAAGAAATTCATTCAGTTCGACTTCGGCATCATCGTAATTCTTCTTTCGCGAAGCCATCCATGCACGAAAGCAATCTCTGATAATGCATTTCTGATAGGCATCGTAACTGTTGTTTTCTGCAGGCACCCCAATTTTCCCCCAGTTTTCCGACGAAATTCCCGACTACCCGATGGGATGGGTGTGCGGGAACGCTATGCCATATTCGTGTCGCCCCAACACCTAAGTTCCCGAAAATTACAACGAGGAGTCAATAACAAAGCGGGCGCTTTTTTTGGGAACGACCATCTGGTGTTGGGGGTTTTGAAATCATATCGAAAGCTGAAGGAATTAAGTGATGACTACGCATATCAAAAACAAGAAACTTGAAATTGAAGTGTCTGAAAAGGTTAAGCCCGCTAACGACAACGACGCCCAATCGGGTGCAGCTTGCCCCTCGAAGCTGGATGCCGAAAAACTGGCGTTTTTGAAACCTTTTGACGTCTACCGGACGCGGCGGTCTCAAGCCACTGCGGCTTTGTGCCAGGCTTTGAGCTTGGCGCAGAAGCTCGCCTTGGAGATGTTGAAAGACCAATCCAAGCACGAAAAGGTGGTCGCTCACCTTCTGGATATCGGAATTCGCGTAACCAAGGCAACTACTGTCGGACATGCGGCGTTGAAAGCCCTGGCACCGATGGAGATGCATCAGAAGGAAGGTCGTTGCGCAGAGGAATACTGTGGTGATCGTAAACGACTGAGCAACTGGGCGGCGGCTATTCAAGCTGCCAACGATCAAGGCGTCAAATCAGATGAATTTGTCCAATGGATTGAAAAAGTGGGCGGTTTAGAACGTGCAAAAGGATTCCGGAAGTCCGAAACGCCTAAGATTAAGGTGCCTCGGGCAAATGAGACGCGCGATTATCTTTACCGCAAGCCGAAGTTCAACGATCAAACCGTCGAAATTCCGCTTCACCGCTTTGGCTTCTATGCCGGTGACTTCATGGTAACGATTTGCCGCAAGGTATCTGGTAATAAATTCGAGGTGATCGCGGCTTTGAAGGATGCAGAGATTGTCAATCGCGCGGCCAAGTCCGTTTACAAGCAGGATGTGGAGAAGGCTTTGGAAAATCGTCAGGCGACCCAAAATGTTACCAAAAACGCAGACAACGACAATGATGAAGATGAAGCGGCGTGAGGTGCAATTGGAACCTAATAAATTCGTTGAGATGTTAGGAAGGAGGGTAGACTACTGAGCGAAATGAAAGAAATAGAATCAATAGATTGAGCCCCTTAGTTGAATCTAAGGGGCTCTTTTATTTGTTCGCATTTTGTAGGTTTCTTTGCTTGGAATTATCGTCGTATGAAAACAGTATGTATAGGGAGCAAATAAGAAATGAGTACCTATGAAACAAGCGAAAGTATTATCAGATCAAGAATTGAAGGTTGTCTTTGCCGTAATTGATACAATGATTCATGCGGCCCGCAATCGTTGCGCTATAGCCATATCCCATTATGGCGGCCTTCGTGTTGGCGAGATTGCTGCTCTCAAAGTGAAGCATGTGATTGGTTCAGGTGATCAGATTCGAGACCGTATCCTTTTAACCGCTGACATGACCAAAGGCAGGTATAGTCGTAATATATTTGTTGGGACAAAACTCCGGCGCGAGCTCAAGATATATTTGAAGTCACTTCCAAAGGTCGCTGACCCTGAGAGCCCATTTTTCCCCAGTCAAAAAGGTGGGCACTTCTCTCCCACAACGATGTGCCAACTCTTTACCCAGCTCTATTCCCAAGCCGGTATTGATGGGGCAACCGGTCACAGCGGTCGCCGGACGTTCATCACCAAGCTCGCGAGCAATGGAGTTTCGGCAAAAGTCATCATGACCCTGGCAGGGCATCGTAATCTCGCCACGACCCAGCGGTATATAGAGGTCAATGATGATATGCTCATGAACGCCGTAGAGACCTTATAAGCTCTGTAAACCCACTTCTCTTAGCAACTGCTCTTTGTAGTGGTCGGCATCTGACTTGGTGAATTTCTGGTTCTGTGTCTCGCGGATGATTTCGACGGCCGCTTTTTCTGGGGTCACATGGCCGTAGTATTCTTCAATCATTTGAACCGACGTCCCCATATTCTTGGCGATCAGATAGATGTCTTTGCCGATGGCGAGTTGCTCCGTGGCATAGAAATGTCTCAGTGAGTAGTCGAAGAATTCGTTCCCGTTTTTGTCGTGGGTAAGGCCGGCGGCCTTCAGGAGACGTTTGAACGCGCCTTTGAAGCTTTTGATGCGTGTACCGTCCGGGTGGCAGAACACATAGCCTGGGAGTGTGTTGGGGTATCTTGCAAATCGGTTGATATCGTCGGTCGCCTCTATGGCATCGAGCGCTTCTCTGTCTTCAGCCGCGACAAAAACACCCTTTGATTTGCTGATCTCTTCCTCAGACAGGTCTGTTCGGTATTGGAGATGAGCCCCCTCCAACGTCTGAAGGACGTGCAGCCAATGCCCCGAGGTGACAAGAGTGCGCTCCTTATTCTTGCCTTCAGCGTCGACTTTGAAGAAATCCTTGCCCGCACGCATAGGCGCGAAGTCGATATCCTGCCATTTCAGATTCATAGCCTCAAAGGGACGCATACCCGTATAGGCAAGGATGCAAATGAACCCGTAGAGTAGGGCGCGATTGAAGATGAGCTGTTGGCTGTTCTCATGAGCGTAGCGTTTGTAGGCCGTATCTATAAGCTTTTTGACATGGGCAGGTTCAAATGCTGGTCGCCGGTTTTTCTTGCCGCGTTCGGATTGAATGTTTGGGGTCTCATCAACTGTGATCCAGCCTGATTTTCTTGCCCATTCCAAGATCGCTCGGAAAACCGAAGCTTCCTTGTTGCAGGTGCTCATAGAGGGGGCACTGCGATCTGCAATCTTGGCTCTGACCTTCTTCCCAGCGCGCTCGTACTCTTGGTGGGTCTGATTTTTGCCAGGTCCATGGGTCCAATAGGTATTGCGCCATTGTTGGTAGGCAATGACTTTGGAATCGGTAATTTGCTCGAGGGGCAAATCTCCAAAATACTCGAGCATATATTTGGCCTGCCATTTCTGGGTTTGCAGCTTGGCGGGCTTGATACGGCCTTGGTCAATCTGACTTTCCAGATGTTGGAAATGACCATCAGCGGCTTGTCTGAATGTTATTGTGTAGAGCGACAGACCACGCTCCAATCGGAATCTCAGTTGGCTATAGAGCTCATGTGCCTCAACGCGGGCCTTATGTTCATCCGTTGTGACTAGGCTTCTTCGAATATAGCCCATCCGCGGAAATTTGATCCGGCAGTGCCAATAAGGCGTCGCAACATCGGTTCTCTGGTAGATTACCAACTGCTTTGGAATAAGTGTGATTTGAGTTTGGCTATGAGCGAGGGCGGACATCCAGCATTACCTTCATTTGGCAATGCGTATAGTCGTCTGATGCCTAGATAAAGCAATTCAGAGAATATTGGATACGACGTATCACTCATTCAATAATTTTAGAAATAGCGTTGGGGAAACTTGTCCCCATCAAAAGGGAGGCATTGATAGTGTATGCATCGTTCTAAGCCATCATCTCGTCGATCTTCTTGACCCATGCATTAATGTAGTTTTTTGAAAGCGTAATTTCTTCTACATCGTTTTCATGCCTGCTTGAAAAAGCGACAGACATACTTTTACCTTGGAATCTCTTGAGTGTATTGTAGTCCAAATAGATCTTGAATTTCTGTGCACCAAGACGGTTTGCCATAGTTGGTTCCGACACTTCGAGCGACATGCCACCCTCCAATGTCGCTTTGTCGACTACACTTCTATATTTCTCGGTCAGTGAGTGACTGGGTAAGCGTATATAGATATGATGATCGTCTGTTGTTGAATTTCTTCCATGCACCAACACATTTGCCTTTAACAGGTAATCGATATTTGCAGATTGCATCCAGTTCTTTCGAATGGCGCGTATCTTTACTGCACTGACTGACGTGCCCTTATCGTACTTTCCAGATCGCGTTTTGATATTCTTGTAGAAGTAGTTCTGGCTCCGGTCTTTCGTCTGAACACCGAATCCACCCGTCACCACTTGTTGCAAGAATCCAATAAAGTCGACAAAGAGAATGAACAGAGCAATCAAGGTAATCAGCGGTAACGTCACATCAAAATTATCAGATCCAGCGAAAAGGACTAAGAGTCCTGAACCCACTATATAGATGATGTATTTCTTCATTTCGCCGCTCCCCTCCATACAGCTGTCGATGAGTCGTGGATCGAGAATTGATATTTCTCTGTGAGGAAAGCCCCCGCTTTTCCTTCCACTTAGCAACCAATAGTAGCAATATTACTTCCATACTCCAAGCAAAAACAGCAATAATATACGTGGTGAGAGCCATGACTAGAAACATAACTTCTAGTCCATGGATATTCTTCAGAAGATTGGCATTGCTGTAAAGGCAGCCCGTTCGGCGTCTGGCGTCTCGCAAGAAGAGCTGGCGCACAGGCTTGATAAGTCGATTAAGACGATCTCAAATATTGAGAGAGGAGCGGTTTCGGCATCAATCGAAACGCTCTATCTGATCGCCAAAGAGCTGAAAGTGCCCATGTCTGATTTGTTGGTCGATGTGGAATCAAGACGATCAAGCAAACGCTATTCAAACGAAGTGAAGGGCAGAGAGTTGCTGCGGTCTTTGAGTGATAAGGACTTAAGTCTGGCGATTGCTCAGATTGAGGCAATCCGCAATCGAGGATAATAATATCTTCCATTAGAATGTTGTCTGTTGATTGTAAAAAAGAGCGCAATTTTGCAATCCACAGTTCTCTAGGATGGGAAATTGAGTTGCCTGAGTTCAAATTTTGTAAAGAAAAGCTACGTAAAGCCCAAGTCTCTGTGGTGCGAATTAGGAGATATGCGATTGACCGAGATATTCGTACAGCACACAAACCTGACGATGAAATTGAGTATCATCTTTTAAAGGTCCAGGAGAAGAAGGAGGTGGCGCTCTATTACTTATTGAGACCATATGAGGAGCTTGAGTGCGACCAACAATGCCCTCCCTGCCCAGAAATGGAATAGAAAATGTGATTAGCATACTGGTGGCGGATTTCAGGTCGATATAGTTGAGAGGACTTGCTGTAATCGAAATGCGTCCAGAGTGCAGGACGGGAGATGTTTAGGACTAGCGGCCAATCGGAATATCACTCTGGTAATTGTTTCGATTGAGTCGATAGCCAACAGTAAGTGGTTCTAGCTTCA
>JAULKQ010071880.1:0-18839 GCA_032356285.1 Smithsoniella earleae | reverse complement strand
CACGTAACTGGGATGGCAGGTTAATCGTTACATTCGACATCACTTCAGACTTGAAGAGATCAACTCGCAAAAAGTGGATTCAGACGGAAAAACTCTACCGCGAAGTTTGCCACAAGTGAATGTTAAAACGTTGACACGCTTCTCAACTACTGCTCAGCGACGGCGACATGATCATGAGGTTTTGACTGTATTCAAGATCAAACGCTCCCTATTTCCCCCGGAAGAAGTTGCGCGGCTTTCTCCAACACATTGGACGCAGTGTCAACTAGCTCATAAATTGCTACAGCGCGACCAGTGATTTCTCACGCTTTCTCATTTGTGGACTCCCCCTTAGTGCCCTTTCATAGCAGGCAAGAAAAAAATTGCGTACCTTCTAGCATGTGGCGACAGGCGGATGCTATTTCGCCGTGTGATGACTGTTCCGAGAAAGCTGAGCCGCCCGTCGTGATAACCGCAAGGTGCACAAGCTACCTTCATCGCCAGCTCATTTCGCTTGGCTTCGTTTATGTGTGAAGCGTGCTTCGCGTTTTGGAGAGCATTTTTGAAGTCGTCAGCCCAGCTCGCAACGAGGCCCATATACTGCTTAGCCCACTTCGTTCCCGATGGACCACCTGATTCTCAGAGTTGTTGATTTTGAATCCAGACAGAGACAGGCTGAAACAAATTCCGCATTCCAATTCCAAGCCCAATTTAAATCCCCCCCTGGAGGGATTCAAACTGGAATTGGACTTGGAACGGCCTCCAGTTTCATGCCATGCTTGGGGCTTGTTTCACCTCAGAACTATAGTTCATATGGATGGACATTGCAGCGGAGATCCGGCATTTGCCGAAGAGGGGTGGGTGGGCAGTAATTTGCACTCTTACTCTCCTTTGACATCGTTTCTATGAGATGGAAATAGATACATGCATGATAACCCATTTCCTTGGATCTTCTGCTGCTCAAATACCTCCTTCTTACTCTGCTTGCTCAATTCACCCCCCCCACACAACTTGCAAGAAGGCTTCCTTGTTGCCCTTCAGAGCTCCATTCTTTGCGACATTGCAATGCCGCCATGTCCTTGTTGCAGTTGTGCCATAGGCAGCAGTTATATCTTTCTGAACACGAATTGTACCTGGGATTGTTGTCAACGTGCTTCAGGAAGTATGGTTGCTTGCAGATTGACACGATGCTTGCTGAAATGGATGTTCATGGCTTGGGTGGAAGCCGAGCTGATGCAGTTGCTGGTGCAATCACAATTGGCGAAGAAGACAATTCGAGCTTGGCAACTGCAGTTCCTAGTGCTGGGAAATTAGAGTGATGTGTGGAAAGCAGGGCCGGAACCCATGTAAGGGGACACAAGTTGTATGTTGAAATCCTTGATTGATGCAATTGTAAATGTAACTTGTGCTGCTTGAGCTTCGTTAAAGATTTGTTGTGATCAGAGCGTTCTATCTCTGCCTGAGCATGTCTCCTTAGTGTCGCCCGCATTCATGCTGCCGAAATGCATTTCGAGTACGGAACATTCTGATCGCCCCGTAGCCATGAAACGCAGCCCTGCTACAACAATGCGCTCCATAGTTCCAACACGACTTCGAAAAACGTTATAAAAGGGATCAGATTTGTACGAAATGGTAGGATGCAGAGGTTGTTTGTACTGGTTATTCGTTAGATGTGGAGTGTAGTTGTATGTGTTCGCTAGCTGTCAGAGAAAGGCGAGCCACAAACAGAATGATCGTCTGCACTGCTCAATATGGACTTCAATAGTTTGCGTAGTTGTTTGCAGGCTTTTTATTGGTTGTAGAATTCAAATCCTCAGCAGAACTTCCGTTGAACTTCCGTGCGTGTTTAGCCAGCCGGCGGAATCCATCCCACACTGTGATTTTTCATACAAGTACATTCCCTATTGTGTGACTTGGCTTCAGAACATAGTCGACGAAACGTGGAGATGAGCGCATCAAGTATTTTGCGTGACGGCTCCTTCTAAACCATCACATTGAGCGACACGATAGCTGTTTCAACTGCTTCATTCACAATGCACCATCTTACAATCATCGTTGCAAAGTTTTGTTTTCGGTGTACCAGTCATACATCGATGTAACTGTTTACACAAGCGCTTCACATCCACATTCTGACTTGGCTGTGTGCTGTCCATCACACAATCATTGTCCAATGTGGTACATCACAGGCAAGTTGAACTTCTGCTGTCCGTATGGGCTCCAGAATCGTCGACAACGCCAACATGTGAGCGGGCAGACAGTCACCATTGTTTGCACCTGATTCATGTGTTGTGCCAACTTGAAAATTGCAAATTACAGATTGAAACTCGCCAGGCAGGCACTTGTGCATCATGATGCATCATACATTCAGCAGTTATCAGGACAACGTTGCAACTCACTCTATCCATACTCCACTTCTCCAGCTCATGGATATAAACTGAATGAATACTACCCAAACCAACACCTTACACACCAATCGATGCTCGTCCACGGGATGGGTCAAACGTGATCCCCTCCATGGACAGCAGTGTCTTCTGAACAAGAGCATGGGTGGCTCTGGATCCAGCTGGCCCAGCCGACTCGTTGATCGAATTTGTGATCTGCATCACCGTCATCTCCTTCCCGTTTTCTGCACAAAACAAACCGGCATCAATTCAAGCTTACCGGTCTTGCCAAGTACTACCCAGCTCATTTTGAGCCTCGAATCTCACCTCGGAGGAGCTCCAAGATCGCGTTGGCCAGATGCCGCTGCATCTCGCGGTCAAACGCGCCAATGCCGGAGTAAATTTTGTCCATGTCAATCATCCCGGTGCGATGGTCCATCGCAGCTTGCTGCGTAGACACCTTCATCAGCCTGAGCGCCTCATTAACATGGCGCTCGCCAACTTCGTCCTGCAGCTCCATGCGCGCCAGCGCCTCCGACAGTCGAACCATAGATTCCAGCTGGCGAGGGGTTGCGCTGATAACATTCCTGAGCAGCTCACAGTACTCTCACGCATTTTCACAATCAAAAGGCGCTTCGTACGTTCACCCGATAACTTTACAGCCAGTCAAACAGTGGGTTGGTAAAAGCACCGGTTTAGCGCTCCGCCGAGTGCGAGATCCTGGCCCGCGGTCCTCATTTCGAGGTACGCATTAGCAAGGAAGGCGGCGGCGCGGTCGGTAATGATGGGGTTCACCTGGGCCCTCGTAAAAGCGATGTACTCCTTCAGGTCCTCTAGCGAGATGTCAGCGCGCAAGCTCTCGGGTCGCTCTTCCCAGAACAGCGCCGTCAAGTGGCGCGCCAGGCGATGGTCGTGCGCAGCGTCCGCCTACACATGCACGCGCGCGCGGTTCCAGCTGCTCTCCGCGACGGCTCCGAACCTCCATTTCTGACGCAGTCTGAATGAATGCACTCGCACCTTGTCCAGCAGCAGGTAGACTAAGTCGAATCTGCTGAGCAGCGTCGGGGGGAGGTTGATGTTTTCGACGATGGACGCGCGCGGATCGTACCGGGACGTCCGGGGGTTGGCGGCGGCGAGGACTGACGTCCTAGCGTTGAGAGTCGCGATGATTCCCGCCTTGGCCACGGAAACCGTCTGCTGCTCCATAACCTCGTGGAGCTGCATGCGATCCAACCACTCAAGCGCCACCTGACGCAGCAAATTCAACGCGAACAAAATCACTTCGTTCGCCCAGCACTAGACGCCGCGATTTTCGGGACCCTCGTACCTCAAACGACATCCAAATGAACGACAATAGAGCAAAAATCCAGGCTTGATGGACACGATGGTATCTATTGCCCTTTTTTTCTGGAAAAAACTCCTTTCAAGACAATAAATCAAATTAAAAACTTAAAAAACCGCAGTCCACAAAACACATGACCGGTACTCCTGCCAGTAACATCGCCAAGCATACCTTCCCAAGCTCTAGATGACACTTCCACCACACGCATTTCACCCATCCACTCCACGGCGACCGCAGGGCCTACCATTACGTCCTTACCAACCTATCTATATTTACCAATCTATCTATATCTATTCACATAGATTTCGCAAAGATTTCAAAAAACTCACAAATAAAACACAAACGCTTACCACAAGTTGAGTTGAAGAGTGCAGTCGGGATGCGTGTGCACTGGCTCTGTTAATTGTTCTGCGTCAGTGCCCACGCGCGAGTGAATTAACAAGAAACAAATAACAGACATCAATCGCCTGTTCTTTTGATACCATAGTACTTGTTGAAATGCCATGACACGTTATCAATCTTGTAACGTATCAGATTTTCAGTACTTATGTTATCTGACAGGGCAAGGGAGTCTGCCGGCCAGGAAAGGACAGGTTTGTTTCAAAAGAACTTGCCTGATGAAATAACCCCGACATAGGACACTTGAGTTTTTTTGTGTGATGTCTCGATCGATGAATTTTTGCCAAATCTAACAAACAGGTTCGACAAAATAGCCCTTTTTTGGGCGGAAGCTGTCGACACTTGGGCATTAGTACGGTATGTACATTGATGAAGATGACCAAGTTGATTCAGTTGAGTCCACATGCACTAGTGATGCTGAGATAGTAAAAGCTGGATGCTGACATACACCGTGCTTCAGATACACGCTAATTGTGGACAGGACAAGAGAAATTTTTTAAAAAGCTTACGGCCAAATAGACACGATAGGTTTCTATTCAGCACACTTTTTGACGCTTCTAGGTAAAAGTTTTTGGACGCTTTTTCATGACTTTGGATGACATAGTTGCAACTCAAAAACTTAACAGAGTGTGAATTACCGCACGCCACTTGTGCCCTTTCCACATCGCGGTCAAAGGGGAAGGGAAAGCTCAATTGATGGGTCATAATGAGCGGCAGAAAATAGAGTAGTAGTTACCTCCAGCTTCTCTCCTCGCTTGCATACAATTCTATACTGTTGAGCCACAGACATCTGCGCCGTACATCTGTGAAAAAAGTATCTAATCTTTACCAGCGAAGCGGAGTGGAGGAGCGGAGTCACAGCACATGCAGAGGGCAAGTAGGAGCACCACACCATGGCTCTGGCGCTCTCTGACATCTTATCAAACTCGTCAATGCAGCAGATACCCTGGTCTGACAGCACAAGAGCTCCGCTTTCCAGCACATGATCCCCACTCTCAGGGTCCTTTGTCACAAACGCAGTCAACCCGACCGCACTAGAGCCGCGTCCGGAAGTATACAGCCCCCGGGGGGCCACCTTGTGGACGTACGTCAGCAGCTGAGACTTTGCAACGCCTGGATCTCCCACCAGCAAAATGTTGATGCAGTTCCGAGTCTTCGAGCCCTCCTGCACGGCCACAGACCAAGCGTGAGGACAGCTCGAAGTTACAATGGCCGCATCGATGGAGGGTCTTGTTCACCTTGTGGGATGCCCCAAACAGCTGGCAAAGGATGCCCTTTTTAACGTCTTCCAACTGCCAAATTGACGGTGCCAGAGAGGCAGCTAGCCGCTCGTAGATGTCCTGGGACTGGCCGAGCTGCACAAGCTCGTCCTCCCTGCTCTTCAAGTTCAGCCGCATGATATTGTTCAGGTTGAAAGGGTCCTGGGAGTCCACAACGGCATCTACCTGCACCGCATCAACCACACGCTTGCAGGAAACAACTCTGAAGCCAACGCTTCTTCGAACAATGCTGACTGTTGTTACTGTTATTCCAGTTTCAAGTGTTGTTTCCCTGCAAGGAAGATTTCCCTTCAGGCAGAGGGTTGCTCTGCATCAGAACAATCTGTAGATATTAACTGTGCATATAGTTCTAACCTGATGCTGCCACCTATGAGTCTACACAGCTTTTGGCAACCTGGGGTAGATGAAAAAATGTGCCTGTGGTCAGCAGAGATCGCAGCCCACCATTTCAAACGCCATCGCCGCAAAATTGGACATTGCAGGTGATATAACGGGCAATTTAACCAATTTTGGGCACGAAAGCTGAAAACTTGTCAGATCCTGAGAGCTAAAATGGGCAAAAATGCTGCAACGTTGCGCCGGGAGATATTTTAAGCTTGCCACACCTCCATCACGTCCCAAAATGGACGAACTTGACGAACTGTCCCATGTACCAGACATAAATGTTGACCGACGAAGTAGAAAAGGTTAAAATTGGGTCCTGTGCCATGTCGGCCATTCCAGGTGCACATTCATCCAGATGTTATCTTAAAATGGAGAAATATCTTCAAGGCTTACTACGTACAGACTTAGTGCTCACTAAAGTACGTCACAGCTTCATTCATACTCTTCAAGGTTACCGAACTACACCCTGTGGCCACACAGGGTTTGAAACTCGAGAAGATATTGTTGGTCATCTTCGCAAGATTGATCTGCAGCAAGAGCTCGAGAAATCGCAGCTAACCAGGCATACTCATCATCCAAATATTCAGAATGGTTGCCATTTATGTCTGACTGATAATTTTTTTTTCATCAGGGGTGTGGAAGAGTTGGTGCATCTTCATCAGTAACATTGCCAGAAAATGTAAATGATCCTGTTGGAAAAGCGCCAAACCCTTTCGGATTTAATTGTCTGAGATCTTACGTTGTCGGTTCTATAGTGTACTCTTGAGTGACCTCGCACTCTCAACACATCCCAATATTTGTCGTAACCAATATCTGCTCTTGCTTTTCGAATGTGAGCTCGCTGGACACTGTTGTAGGCTTTGCTTACAAACATCAACGAGAAGTTGGGGGTGAGAAGTTTCATGAGCAGGCATGACGAAGGATGATTAACTGTCCCACTCGAAAACCTTCGCTGACGAAGCAAAAACGTCTATTTTGACTTTGTCCTAGCCGATATGTTCAATACACTGTGAGGACGAAGCGGATTTGTGTGAGTTGACCCGTCCAGGGTGAGCTCTGACGAAGGCGTGGCGATCTTATGGCATCTGAGTAGATGGAGGGGCGCTTAATACCTGGGAGCCGACTTCGCTGATGGCCATGGAGTCGCCAGGGGTGCCTGGCGTGGCAGGCACGTCCCGCATATGCCTGCCTCCGAAGGACTTTTTGCTACCCGCGGACGGAAACATGACGTCCTTCTTCTCGTGCTCGATGTGCAGCACAGTGATGTAGGTGCGTAGGACCGAGTTGACGGTGCGGAGCCTCGGGTTGGTGCGCACTGGCATGCTCTTGTACATGCCTGCAGCAAAACACGCCTCACTTTGACGGGCTGGGCGCGGAAACAGGATCTCAGAGCGCAACACGGGGGGGGAAACTCACCGACGAGAGTGACGCGGTCTCCAGGTCTCGCGTGGTCCACCAACGCGTCGTACACGAATGCCGTGACTGCGTGAGGAGTCTCTCCCTCCGGGATCAAGTTCGGAGACTCCTGGATCTTGATGAGTTGCTTGTCGGAGTATAAGCTTTGCGCGTGTGCGAGAACAAGAGTGTGCTTGGCTGCGCAGTGCTGATTGGCACACACTTGAGGGTGAGACACCCTACCGCCTTCGTTTGGAAGCCACATAGAGTGATTACATCGCTCACAGACAAACTTCGCCACCCTGAACAACTTCCGACACTCGATTCCTAACTCTATCACAATGGTGAGGCTTCTGGTATCGATTTGGGAACTAAAGCGAATAGTAGCAGATGTCTTGCCACCGACACAGGGAATATGGAAATGGGCTCACGAAGTCAGATGAAGAGTGGTGCGTGACACCCTGTTTTTAAAACAAGGGTGAGCTCGGCAAATTACTGCTCCGTACCGCATGTCCGGCCTTACGTTTGATGTTCGGGTGACGAGGCCATCCACTTGAACCAACGCTTCGACATCGCTGGGGTCTAAGTCACGGATAGCCCGCGGGTTCAAGAGATTGTAAGGCCGTATATTAATTACTGGAGCATGAGACATCCCCATTGTAGCAGCAGTGCCGTCTACTTGACTCGCATCAGCCGCGAGTCCTTGTGAACTGAGACCATCTCCATCACCCTGAGCTGCGTTTGTCTGTCGAATGTCAGCCGCAAGGAGATTAAGCACGTCGTCTAAAATGGGGATGACTTCACGTGGGTACAGTGATAAGTCGGAGTACAGCTGAGGCGTGTAAGAGTGCAGCTCTTTGCAGTTGATAGCGAAAGAGTCCTCGTCATTAGCCACTACCTGAAGTTTTTTTTATCCATATGTAGACGTTTCGTGATTCACAGTCATTGAATTTGTCGAAGCATCTTACCTTCTGCAGGTAATCAAGGTACTTAGCTTCCGCTCTCAGCTTTGGCACACCAGCTTCATCAATGCCCTCTTGTTCTCGGAAGCCTTGAATGAATTGAGAGAAGCGGTTCCTCACATCTGCGACATTGATATCGGTTCCCCATACTTTGGTTGTCAGATCGCTCACATCCCCGACCTGCAAATGAAGCAGTGTCGATGCGCATAATGCTGTTGGAACCTCCGCCTGCAGCTGCGAGGCCATCGAAAGTAACGCAAAGTTTCGATTGTGCAGTAAAATAATTTTGCAGTATAATCTGGGTTACACGCTCGTAATTCAAGTCTGGGTGTTTGAATTCGCATGACTGTCTAGCCGGGCGTGACAAAAAAATACAGCGAGATAAAGGGTTATCGTACTCCAACCATGTCTGAATCGGTGTTTGCAGGGCCACCTGGAGTCCCAGGTGTGTTTTGAATGTTCCATAGGTGCAGTGTGCTGGCGCCTAAGTCACGTCTTGCAGCAGGTGGCGTATCTTGAACAGCCGCACTTGCTGTATGATAAGTTTTGCTAGGCGTGAAAAAGCCTCGAACACCTAAACCACACGGGTAACATTCAGAAAGGCAGGTGGCTTCATAGTGTTTTGGCTTCAAGACTGCTAGCGACGGTACTCTGCTCGCTGATAAGGATCTCCCCCGAACAATTCAAAACTGCCGGCTACGTACACGGGAAGTATCAAAAATCACATCATGGGACCCCGACAGTCATGAATCAGAGATGGGAATCTGATGGTACGAGAACAAAACTATCAACAGAAAGAGGACAGATACATCCTTCTAGTCAAGAGCACGATGCACTGATGAAAGCTCCACATATATGTATAAATTGTTACTCTTTGGCGAAGATAGTTCGGGTCCCTAGCTACTTGACACCATCTCTCTGGCGTCATCCGACTTGTGCACGTTTCGTTCCAATGCACGTCAGGGCTTGTACTTGTAAACCAGAAACCGAGGATGAAATTAGGAATGCGACGAAAGTTCAAAACTTGCTACAATTTTCTACTGCTTGGTGCACAACGTATAGCTCCGAACCTGATGCTGGGGGGTCTGTAATCCGCTGACTTCCCGAGTCTCCACCTGCATTTTACATGTCACAAAGTGAAGCATAAAGCAGTAAACAAATGTGTGATGTTTGCTGGATGTATAGTACCTGTGACGACCGACATCGCAATTTAAAGTAATCACTTTGAATCTCCGCTAGTACTTTAAAGACTAAGCTGTGACACAGGACACATTAACATCACGTTTCCAGTCAAATGAGAGTTGCTCAAGCTCAAGTTAACGTCGACAAGCACTGCACTTCATCCGCATGTCTACTTCCGTCTGGCTAACCAGCTGGTATTGCGTGAACAGGGATCGTACAGTGCGCGTTGATAGCACTTTTGCCCTTCCGAGAGGACCTTACAACATATTCTGAAGATTACGTGGTAGAAGGGTTATTGCTCTCATATTGTTCCGACAATGGGTTGAATTATGGCTGTCAAGCTGAAATTGCGCGACAATGGAAAATCACTTCGAATTCTCCGCACGCGTTAGCTGGGAAGCTACAAGAAATTATAAACTCGCGGAAAATCTTAAGGTCCAACGAGAATCATCTTCATTTTTGAGGCATGTGTTCAACTTTGAGGCCTTAATCTATCACTTGTGTGTCACGGATATTCCGTCCGGGGTTGTGACCACATCCTGAAGAATTTTCAACTCGTCCACTTATGCTTCCTGAATAAGTCAAAGCTACCATTTTAAAGACTGTTTTTTTAATAATCAAGAATGGCGCCAAAGAAAAAAGCTGGAGCCAAGAAAGCGGTACGTTAGAGCAGCATCCTTTATTTGAATCAGCGTGTAAGTGGCAAACGAATTTTGGTGTTGAACCTAAAAATTGAAAATATATGATAATGAAGTACAGAAGAAGGGTGGAGATGCACCGCCCGCTGACCTTGAGGCAGCCTCTTTGGAGGAGCTACACCAGAAAATTGTCACTTTGGAGAAAGAAAAACACAAAGAAGAGGAGTACCGCAACTATATGCAGCTTGAGCGGGTGATGCAACCTCAAGTGCCGATTGAGCTCAATATGTAGAGTTCGTTTTTGAACCATGCGCAGTTCACAGGACAAGATCAACGCTTTCTGGGAAATTACCAAAAAAGACCTTGAGGACCATAGGGCCTCTCTCAGGAATAAGGACAGGGAAATGGAAGAAACTGAAGAGCGCCATCAAGTCGAAATCAAGGTTTACAAACAAAAAGTCAAGCACTTGCTATACGAACACCAGAACAACTTGTCATTACAAAAGGTTGACGTCGAATACGCTCTCAAACTTCAACAAGAAGAATCAAAGGTCAGAGAAGACGAGTTAGAGAAAGATAAAAGAAGGCTGAAACAAGAGGTCAAGGAACACGAACTTGCGGATCAGGAGCACGTCCTCGAGATGCAGCGAGACCATGCGAAAGAGATTACTAAACTCAGGCAAGCATTCGAGCAGCAGGCGTGCATTTATGCTTTCTTCGCAAACTCTCTTGTCGAGTGTGTCTCAGTCTTGAACCTTCCATTGTGAGCTATAATTGGATTGGACTCTTGTGGGTTCGTGGAATCCGTGAGAAGCTACTAAGAAACCCTGCTGAGCAAGCGACACTCAGCACAATGTATACAACATGAATTACCCATTTTCTTCACACATTACCAGTGAACTGCAACAGTGAATTGTTCAATGGGAGTACACCCAGTCTACACAATGTGGCAGATGAACATTCAACTTCATACAGGCTAAGGAGCTTCAAAACAAGTATGAAAAACAAATGAAAATTCTTCGAGACGACCTTGAACTACGCCGCAAGCAAGATCTCCAAGAGACAGAAGAGCGCAAAAATGCCCACATTAGAGAGCTTATGCGGAAGCACAGGCAAGCGTTCAATGAGATCAAGAACTACTACAATGATATAACTTCAAATAACCTTGATCTCATTAAGACACTGAAAGAAGATGTTGCTGAGATGAAGAAGAAGGAAGCCCTGAATGAAAAGCTGATGTACGAAATTTCAACCGAAAACAAGAGGCTGTCAGAGCCTCTCAACCGCGCACTCAAGGTACAGCACAGAAACCCTTTGGAAGTATAACCCATCTTCTTAATTACTTTAGAATGCATTTCAAGCCTGTGAATAAAATCAAACTCTTGCCCCTGTGATTCAAAATTTATGACTTATATTACCTAGCAAAGCTCTTACACAGCTGTAGTCTGAGAATCCCCACGCTCAAAATAGGTAGAGCTCCACTTAATGAGTTAGTAGCTCTAGTGGCTGCCTTTTAGAGCCATTTTTAGAGCCAGATTGGAGGAAAAGGGCTCATTAGGATGTATTCAGCTGCAGATTGCTTACTTTTGCCGTGGATTCAACAGTTGAAAGTTGTGGCAAAGAATGTTGTGTACATGACCTATGCTTCCCAACTTGAAAAGTCACTGTTTGATTTCAATCACAGCAAGATTGCTGTTACCCTGAATTAATTAGCATTGTACAGAATCAAGCATGAATTAAAGGCACCGTTACGAACCCATTCATCAAACCTGACTAGACGGCACTAACCGAGGACAAGATGGGATGCAACCACTTCATACCCATGAGGGCAATGCTGGAATGAAACAGATGTTGGAGACATTATGCTGTTTTAACTCAGTGGAACGTGTCTTTGGTGGTTGGCGGTGCAGCACGCTAGAAAGTTTATATGTAATGTTTTGCTCAGATATTGATGTGACACAATGACAGGCACAATATACTGAAGCCAGCAGTCTGATAATTATGCTATCGTCTCAGTCTTTGAAAAGGTGTTGGCTGAAATGTAGTATTGCGTGGTACGAAGATAGGCACGGGCTTTAAGCAGTTTGAGATGAGATGGAAACTATTGTCACAAGTCTTGAATCACCACCAGTGTTGATTGGAAACCGTGCAGGAAGTAGATTCACTTAGGCAGCAGCTGAGCAATTACGAAAAAGACAAGGTCACTCTCCAACTGACCAAGCAACGGCTTCTCCATGCTGACAAGCAGCTGAAGAACCTGGAGTGGGAAAAGGAAGTCCTTACACAGCGATTCAAAAAGATAGAGAAAGAGAGGAATGACTTGTTTGAGAAGTTTGAAAGTTCTGTGCAAGAAGTCCAGCAGAAGACAGGGCTTCAGAAAATGCTGCTTGAACGCAAAGTAGAGGCCCTCAATCAGGCGCTAGAAAAGAAGCAGACCCAGCTTGCTGAAGTTGTGACTGCAGCTAATTTAGACAACACAACTCTCCAGGGTGTACGTTGTCTGGTTGGGTTTGGAAATGTGCACCGGTTTGCGAGAGAAAAAAATTTGCTGCTCGACTTGACTTGCCAGCATCATACATTGAGTTGTATGCTTGCAGGTGCACAAAAAGCTGGACGACGTGTTGGAGAGTAAAAATCAAGTGATTAAAGCTTTGAAGTACGATGTTGCAAAGGTGTCAAAGGCGCACAATGATCTCATTCGCGTGTACGAGGCCAAGTTGGCAGAGTACGGCATCCCTGCTGAAGAGCTGGGATTCCGGCCACTTCTCACAAATACATCGACAGGACCAGCTGGGTTGGTAGTGGGTGCATAGTACATGATCGAGTGTTTTTTGATTGCATTGTATCTTTACGTTACATGTAGTTCTGTTGATTATGCAATCCATGAAGCAATACAACTGTTGCTGGAGCAGAATCTACCCCTTGATGAGCAGTTCTGTATTACTCGGCTACCTTTTCTTGCATCTTTCTTCAAGAGTGTTGACGAATGTTCTAGGGTCAAAGATCGCAGGCATTGCATGGAACTGGCCCTCAGGCTTTGTGGCAGTTTCCATCCAGGTGAGGATAACAGGAAATCCTGGAGAAGGAAATATTCTCCAGCTTGTAATGCTATCGTATCTCCAACTGTTTTCACCACCTACAAGGCGATTAGGGGTGGTTTCTCCAGATTCTTTGGCAATAAGTCCCTGCAGCACAAAGCTTCACTTTCACTTACCCAGGACATTAGTGCTTCTACAGTTTGGTGGAACCCTGGGGTACAAAGTAGTTGCAAGAGTGTAGAATGCTCATACCATGGCATCCGAGCCGAATACAAGTTCAAATTTAGTGGCAGGCAGTAATGTTATTACTCCGAACAACGCCGTAAGAATTGCAAAGACCTTCGCATCACATGCAAACGACACTGCCGATAGCCCGAAAGAAACTGCTGGAACGTTGAAAGTAGTTGGCACAACCACTGTCTCGTTTTTACCAGCGTGAGAACTTAGCGTTCGTTTAAGGTTTACGTGCCCTGAAATAGTATCATACGTTTGAAGCACCCTGTTATACACTGTAAACCTTACTGACCGCAGGAGATGAAAGTTGATTTCTCAAAGCTCACAATAAGGGAAGCATGCCTGGAGCACGGAAGCGTGGAACCAAAGAATTGGAGGAAGTACTGCGAATCGAGATTTTCATCATTATGGGTACCAGCAAGTCTCTACAGTAAAAAGCGAAGGTGAACTTAAAGATATCTCTTCAACTCTAGTTGTTTGAATTCGTAAGTTCTTTCGCTCACAGTGGGTAGGTCACAGGTGTAAAGTTACGGTCACTGAAGGCCAGGAAAATCTAGTGGTTACAAGCCCTGGGTAACAAAGAGCCGTCTGTGCCTTTCAAGTTAAGAAGCAAAAAGCTGGAAAATGAAAATCACAAGGAGTCAAACGAGCGGTCTATTGGGCGACTGTGGAATGGCCTCCGTGGCCTACCGGTGGTGTCCGAATTCAGGTGGTGCGGAAAGTGCGGTGATTTAGAATTATCGACGATTGTATGCCTTCCTGGAACAAAAGCTGCAGGAATGATATACGCACGTGTTACATGATTAGACAAAGACATGTTATAGGACTAGCGATATTGGAGGATATCCATTTGTGGTCGAGGAATGATGGACAAAATTTCGCATCCCTTGTGGCTGCGTTTTCCTCTTCCTGTAGAAACCAGCCCATCGTAGTACCAGGGTACAGGAAAGTTAATCATTGGTGTGTCGAGCTTCTCTAAGTGGAAAATATTCCATTCTTGCTGTCACAGCGGGGGCGGAAACTGTTCAGTCAAGTTGGGCTGTGTTGAATTGAACATGGAAATTGAATTGAACCTGGAAACTGCTTTATAAAACAAGCTCTTCAAGAAGTTGACAATCTACTTGCTTGTGTGAAGCGTAAAATTACATGGTCAAAAATGAAATTCAACGGGTTGATGGAATTACAGTATCCAACGGTGCGTTTCATATCTTGACCTGAGTCTTAACATACGTGCTCATCAACCTGCTGTTTCGAAGCCTTGCCTCGTCTAATCCACCAACAATGGTGTAAACGTCGTTAGCATGCAGATGGTCTACTTTCTCGCAAGCTACTTTGTCAACGATCTGCGCAACAGCAACCGAACCCACGCGGCAAACTTCTCCCCAACATTGTACAGTATGCGTAGCTCCCTGAAGTGCCTTTATTAACTCGGGACCTTTCCAGTTCGACCGAGCTTGCTCTAGCAAGGCCGCGAAAGCAGCCTCGACAGCACTGTCACTCACCTTGCAGGTATCACCAGGTAGTAGTAGAGCTACACATTGACACAGCAAAAAGACGTCAGAGCTCTGCACGTGCCTAGAGGTGATGTCCTCCGCAGCTAACAAACGTAACCGCGGAGGGAGCTTCCGTTTTAGACTGGCTACCCTTGACAGAACACCTTGCAATGCACCAAGAGATAGGCCTCTTGCAGGTCCCTCAAGCCACTTTACGCAGCTATTCCAGAAATCCGGGTTATTCAGTGTGACTGTCAAGTTATTACACGACGTCCCCTTCGCATAAACAGGATCTAGAACGGTCGTTAATATCATGGCTGCCAAATCAGATTCCATTGCTGGCATCTCGGAGTGTTTCTCTGAAACGATTACCCTTGCTAGTAGAGTTTCTATTCGGCACTTCGGGTCTTCAATCGGAGCTAAACCCTACACGCATCAGCTGAATGGTACCTCTTTCGTCAATAAAGGGGTGATCGCCCCTCAGTGTCAGCGGTGAAGAGACAAGATGTGGAAACACTGCACAATTCTCTCAGTGGATAAATTAGATAGAGCCGCCAAGCAGCTCAGATGAAATGATCCCAACACTTGCTAGGCTGCTGGCAATACGAATAGTTTCGCGCGCATACATCCGCGGAAATGACTGGTGACATTTTACAACCTGGAACATATTTGAAGGAGGTGTTATACAAACATTGGCATTGAAGCAACATTTTTAGTTTGATAATATGGCAAGTCAGACAGTTTCGAACACGGCGTCATTCAAGTCAAGTTATCCAAGCAGCGCTCCATTACTTGTGCATATGGTAGTTCGGTATAGTAATGATGAACCTATAAGAGCAATTAAGATTCTCGCAGCACTTCCTGAGAATGCTGTCAGCCTGGTGACACTCTATAGAGTGCCGCAGTGCATCGGAACGAGTTGAAATAAACCTGCGTGGCTCAAGAGAGGCATACCACAAGGATGTTGTGAACTGTGTTTTGCCACGGGAGAATTGATGCTGTTGGATAGTCCTTCGTGCAAGGATTGGCTGCAGCAAGTAGTGATGTTGCCATGTAGGACTGGCTTTGGTTCAAAAGCACTTCTCTAAGAACCCGGCCATGGATTCGGAATAACTTTTTCATTGACTCATTTCCTGCTTTTGGATTTGAAAGCTGCGCGGCTGTGAGCAATCCAGCACCGAGTAGACTTGCATCTGCTCCTCTCGCAGATGTTGCGTGCAAGCTTAGAGAGGGGCTTTCTATAAGGGTGACCATTTTACCAATATTTAAGTTCAAAGCTTGTTTGGAAGGTTCACTTTGACTTTCTGTAATGTAATAGCTTGCTGTGCTACTAACCATCTCACCAAGCTCACTCAAGCAAGCAACTGCTTGATTCCAAGTCAAGTGTCCTGAATGATCACCCACTGCAGAATTCCAATCCTACATATGGCTTTGATGTTAAAATGTGCAGACATACGGCCAGAGTCTGTGAGTTTGACGTGTATGTTGTACGCGGTACCTGTAAGACCGCACTTGAATTGACTTCAGGCGTCGCAACTTCCAGTCAAGGAGTGTATCCGAAATCCAGCTCGGCATGAGCCGTTGTAAAATATTTGAGTGCAGTCCATCGCAAGCACCGAAGCTAGATCTGAAGTACCTCGAGAATTGGGCGGGAAAATACTGTCGGTGATAGTTCACGATGCTCGAATGACGCAAACTTCCACAGCGCAAAAACTGACTCATAGCCACTCTATACCTTTGCTCCTAGCAAGTTTTCCTTGTTCGTGTGGTTCATCATTTAAAGCGCGATAAGACTAATGCCATTTACAGATGCCTTGAAGTTCGGCAGTCATCAGCAGCAATACTAAGTTCCGCGGTACGATGCCATGAAAAATCATTACATGGTCTCTGGTGGTAATGGAGCGGAATACTATTTTGAATGGCGCGAAGTGGTCTTCTCTGGAAGTGCCGGAAGAGTAAGAGTTCAACTCTTACTCAAAAATGAAATGCCGCGAGACCAGAATTGCCCGAAACCCGCGAGTTGTCCAAATGGGTCCAGCGAGAGCGACACTTTGCGCTTGGTATTTTGAAAATTTGGATTCACAGGGCGACCCACTATCAGACAGCTATACTCTCGGAGTCTCGAAAGGGCTCTGGAGATGAATATGCTGTTGGTGTACTTGTTTAAGCGCATGAATTCCATGTACAACCTGCGCGGAATCTTTACACTTTTCGAAATTGAAACACAAATGACAAAATTTAACGGTATTTTCATGAGCGATCATGCACCCACATTGGGTACCGTGCTGAAATCAGGGTAGCTTACTACCAATACTGGCACTAACCAAGTTTCCGGACCAGTGAAGTGCCATTCGCTTCGGTAGTCGCTCAGGCTAATTATTTCCGTCTGCCCGTATACCCTATATCTATATATACGTATACCCTAGATCATGAAGGAGATAATATACTAAGTCCACTGATTATGATACTGCTTGACCGGGAGTAAAATAATCCTACTGACCCGCAGAAGCAAATCAATCTTACAGCTTTGTACTCTTAGTCTACGCACTCCCAGAATTTTCGGCTACTACAACGACAAAACAGAATTTTCTTCAGAACAGCCTCGCTACACTGGGTCGAAACAGCGATTCGGCTCATGTCTTGCACAAAGCAATGTTAACAACAGCTGACTGCAGTCGGACAAGAACTCTCTGTAACTGCCTCTGGAACACCACGAGGGGTTGCAGTACATCGCATGGAACTTCACGCACAAGACGGCAAAGCTTGAAGGCAATAGAGTGGTGCAAGGTGGGGGGGACAAAATCCATACACTTATTTTACCCGAAACCGACAGCCACAGCTTCCAACGCGTGGAACTGCTCACGTTAACGATGACTTTCATCCCATTTTGCTGTACTCAGTCAGCTTAACCGGAGCAACTCTGCAGCCGTGAGTAGTTGATCGCAAGTTTGAACAGTCCTGGGATTGGCGCATCAAGTACAAGACCCACATCGACTGTCAGGCGTAAACAAGCACTGCCATAATGTTTTCCGAATAATATCAAGCTCACCGAAGATGCGATTGCGCAATCACAATCGTCTAACATGTATTTTCGCATCACATGTGGTAACATCCTGTATGTAGCACAGTTTATTAGTAGTATCACAACCTTGGTTTGGAGCAGCCTCAAGCTCGGGGATCGTGATATGGTCAGACGCATTACACCCTTGTTTGTGTTTCAAGAGTTGCTTGAAAGCTGGTGCGAGATTACCCGATTACAAGTTATCTTTCGAATCACGGGAGTCATTAGTGTGCACAATCTACAAGGGCTCCAAGTGGATCTACAGTAGTGCTAATCTCTGACCACGGATGGCTGGATCTACTTCAGTTGCGAAAAAAACGACTCAGCTATACGCATCGCAGTGCGAGGCAGGAATCCTCAACAACGAATCTAAAGATCAGCCTGTAAGATGCTATCAATTTCGTCCTTCTGGAACTGGAAGGTGTCATTGCAGAACTTGCAGGTGACTTCAATCTTCCCCTGAGTTTCCAGCAACTCTTCAACACCGTCCTCTCCGAGAGCGGCAACAGCCCTTTTCATTCGTCTCTGCATGCGAAAAACCTCTTGGGCCAAAACACATCAAAACCTCAACTTTCATTTATCATTCTTCCGAATGGATTTTCGCGCGGACAAGTTAGAGCGCTCATTCACAAGGCACCATAATGGTAATTTCGTGGCACCTTGTGAAATCATTACCCGACAAAGCCGTCTAAAACGATACTTGGACAAATCAAGCGTGTATCTACTGTATCCGCTGTATCTGATATGGATACGACTGCATCAGGTAAAGTTTTTCCGAAACACGGTGTCGGCAGGGTACACCATGAGAAGAAGGGTCATTTAGCGAACAGAAAATGCCCGGAAGTGCCCAATTTTTATCATTTATTGACGGAAGCTCAGTACAATTGATTTCTGTCGATACATTCAGACAACTGTCTAAGTTTTGAGAACTGGAGGTGTTTTGTTGGAGAAGATATGACGGTTCTATTTGTTGTGGCCCGAGGGTACGGGGTTTAACCCCGAATTTCGGCTACGTTATAAAATGGGGTCCCTCTATACTTTTCTATCATGGAATGTGACAGTTAGACAAAT